>PVJD01011725.1:0-44393 GCA_004026545.1 Mormoops blainvillei | reverse complement strand
GGGGTGGGGGGAGGAGGAGGGAGAGAGAGAGAGAGAGAGAGAGAGAGAGAGAAAATCCCAAAGTAGGAAACTTTTAGCTCTGTTCCAAGACTGCCCCTACATTCTACGTTCAGCACTGAGCTTTTTCAAAGACATCTTTGCACCCTTTGAAGGCCAAGCCCTGGGCTCTTGCTGCCATGAACACAGACAAGGTCAATTCCACACAGATAGATCACTGTGGTTCTGTGACCCGGACTGCCCTCCTAGCCCCAACTTCCAAACCAGAGGCCGCCACTGACCAGGAAACGTTGGGGCCCTGCAATGCCTCAGAATGATGGCATGATAAACAATGTCTTAGTCTTTTTTTTTTTTTTTTTTTTTTGGTATTTTATTTCTACAATTTTCTACAATGAGCATGTATTATTTTGGAAACAAATCGAATAGCCAATGGTAATGTAGCCTAAGAACTCACAGAAACACTGAAGAAGCACTTTGCCCTATGGTGGCATCCACAGAAAGAGGGCAAACACAGCCCGCCACATTGGTCGCTGGGAGAGACACCGGAATCTCTTGTGCCCATCAACTCAGGGTAGGCCTGCTAAAAAATCTGCCCCCTTGCTCAATTACATAACTGTCTAGAAGACAGCACAGAAGCCAACCTGGCTGGGATGCGCCGAACATTTTTATCTGGGTTGAAATCACCTCTCGCTCTGACTCATTGTATTTCCCTGGAAAGGGCTGCACGGGTCCACTGGGACGGGCGGTCTCTGGGGCAGAGCGGACATTTGCGAGAAGTTGGCTTCACCTTGGCAACAAGAATCAACCAAGTGCATCCCACAGAAACTACACCAAACATGACCAGAGTGTATTTCTTCCCATTCTTTCTCCCCAGATACTTGAAAATCAGTGAATTGGCGCTTTTGGATTAAGCCAGGTGAGGACAGAGCCAACTCTAGATGTCTCTGGGTGCTGTGCCCAATTTCATTTTTCTGGTTCTGACTCAGGTGGGCAGCCGTGGAGACCAAAGCAGCACATCTTCCCACTAACTCAGTACAAACAGAGGTGATGGCTGTGGGTAAATATTAAGATGTAGGGCCCAGTCTCAGAGGCTTGGAGTACCTCCTTCCCTTATCCCAGCAAGAGAACACGCCGACATGGCACCAGGGCCCAGGGTGCTGTTACACGGACATGCGGTCTTGACTGGGTGGAGCTATCAAGTCTTTGTGACTTCATGATCCCTGAAGTTGAAAGGGCAGAGTTGTTGGAAGGCTGGGGCTTGGAGGAGGGCTGAAGCTGGAACAGGCACATTTTAATTAAAAAAAAAAAATATTTCGATACCCAAGAGCCACAGGCCTCGTTTTAAAACCCACGGCCACAACAGACAAGGACGGGGCCGCTACAGTGTACGAGCCTCTCGAGAGACAAATGCCTTAACTATTTTAATGCAGCAGTGTTGATGCAGAAGGAAAGTAGAGGCAAGTGGAGAGAGGGAAAGGACACAGAAGAAACCGAACCCCCCAAAATGGGGAGAGAAATAGGACCTCTTGCCAGGCAGATACCCCGCTGGCCTGAATCCTCAATCTCATTGGCTAAGGAAGGAAATAAAGCTGAAGTGGCCCCTAGGCATGGAGCTCAAAACACACATGCAAGGTCATGGAGCTTGCATGTACACTTGCAAGGAATTTGAACTTCACCTGGTGTTGGGGCTGGCGGCCTCAGTGAGGCTGCTGACCCTAAATCCCTCAGAAGGTTGCATTCTGCTTGGATATGGAGTTAGCGGAATCTGACTTACAGAGTCTCACAGTCAAGGTTCCCCCCTCTTTCTCCCCCCTTTCTGCCTTCTCTTACTCCTCGGCCGCCTCACACCATGAGGCTTCAGCAACTGCTTGGAGCAGGAAGCTTTGATCTGACCTCCAGCCCCTATGCTCGAGGGATCAAGGTCACCTGGGGAGTTCTCCCATTGGCCAGGACTTGCCATCTGTAAGGGCTTCCATCCTGGGCATGTGGCTGGGCATTTTGGGCGCCCCAAGCAGGATCAGACCCCAGAGCGTGTGTGTCCCTATTTGGTCCCATGACCAGAAAAAAGCAGCTCGAAGCTTCTTCCCTGCTGATGGTGACTTAAGCCCAGATGGTTTACTTCTTTCCCAAGAGTCCTCCTGACATTTCAGGGAGGTTTCAAAGGGACGCAGTTAAGCTCTGTCAGTGGTCTACCACAACGACTAGTACTTGGAGTGGGTGATCTGTTTAGGGCAAACATGGCATAGAAACGAGAGGGTGTACATGACGAGAGGTCTGTGAGGGAGAGTCCTCACACGCAGTCACTACAGAAAAGTTCAAATGATTGGTAGCAAATTGCCCCACTCAGAATTCTTTCCCTGCAACTGGAAAACACCTGGAATGTGGGTCGGGTCACACACAAGCCCTCCGCCCCTAAAGGACACTCGTGGACACCTGCCTTTCTCTGCTCGGCGGAGCCCAGTCAAGACTCTTGGAAGGAAGACGAAGGTCTCTCAGTCTGAGATACTCCTCACTTTTCCTCAAGCCCAAGGATGCCCTTCCCCTTAAGAGGGAAATCCAACTTAAAAACAACAACAACAACAACAATTCTCTGTGCAATTGAAAACTGGATTTTTCCTGAAAATGACTCTCCCTCTTGTAGAATAAAGCCTCTGTTTTAGAAATAATCCTTAGAAGCTGAGCCGGAAGCTGACGACATTCCCCTTCCCCTCATCACTCCGCACACCCACACCCAGGGCACTCACACGCGAGACCTTTTGCAGAAGCTGACAAGTGTTGTTGGCAAGGAAGCCTTGAAGGGGACAGCCACACCTGCGTCCAGGTACATATTGGTGCAAACATACGCAAAATGCACCAGAGACACCCACCCACACACAGACCCACACTTAGGCCCTTTCACGCACACCAGATGTCCTATCTGATGGGAGTTACATACACAGTCAAAGAGAGCAGAGGGGAGACAGGCAGGACTCGCAGCTGGGTGGATGGGCATGGCAGATGCCAGGTGGTTAGTAGGTGAGAAAAGGTGGACACTGGAGGCAGAGGGATGAAACAGGGCGCATGGGTAGGCGGGAAGGCGGCTGAGTGGTTGGCGAAGTTCCCAAAGCGTATTTATTTCTGAAGCAACTGAATTCTCGGCTCTACGGCTGACCCATGGCTCTCGAGCTCTGGGACTCTCTCCTGCCTCTGTGGGGCTGCTCAGCCCCAGCGGGGTCACTGAGGTGGCCATCAGCTGCTCCTGCCCCTACAGCTTCCACACCTCACTGGCTGGCTCTGTAGCTCCGCCACCTGCAGTGTGCCAATGTGTTCGAAGGAGCCTGAGACACTGGGCAGGATTTATGCCACCTCTGGGTGCTATCCACTGGGATGGCTCTTTTGGGATTCCTGGCCTTGACTATCGAGAGGGGAAGAAAGAGGAGGGGAAGAGTCGAGCGTTGTCCATTAATTTACATCATATACAAACTCGAGCCCAGGGGACATGGAGGTGCTCTCTATGCATGTGACCCATTTTCTGTCATCTGTACGGACGTCGCCTCTAGGGAAGGGGTGCATGTCCGGTGACGAAGGGCAACTTCCAGGACGGGGAGGAAAAGGTCTTGTTGCGGGGACAGACTTGTACAATAGCAGCAGGGGCCACTTCCTTCCCCCTCCTGAACCGTGTCCCCCCTCTTCGCGCATGGCTCATGGGCTCAGCTGTGTTGAGGACTTCTGAAATTAGAGGGCTAAAGCCTGTGGTGTCCCAGAACTGTCATGTGAAGAACCACTGGGTCCTCTGCCCAGCGATTTTGTTCTTGGCTCAGCCCTCTGGGAATTTCAGCTGCACTACAAATAATAGGAAAATGCAACACAAATGATAACACCTACACTCAGAAAACATGGCCACACGCACACACACCAGGGATCAGAAGCTGCAGGGCTGGCACCCGTAGGGGCATGCCCCTCATTATTCTTCCTGGTCTCAGGGCCTCCACGCTGGGCCCTGAGACCACCCCAGTGGAGAGAGAGACAACAGTCCTAATGCAGTATTTCCATTTTAAAAGGTGAAAAGGAAAAAAGGAAACCACTCAAAATAGTTACACACACACACACACACACACACACACACGCATCACAGCACCACTCCAAGGCTCCGGTCCGCCCGGGAGTGCAGGTGGGGTCGGGGGCAGGGCGGCCTCTTGTTTAACTCCGTGTAAGGCAGCTGGAAGGTAAGACTGGGTTTTCTGAGCATCCACCAAAGCGCCCTTTTATTGACGCAGATCTTGCCTCTCAGCAGGGTGTTCTCTCCCCCTTTCCGCCTCCTGAACTTTGTCCGAAAGTTTGGCGGCAAAGAGAACGCTTCCTTCTTGCTTTGATTTCCCTGCACCTCTTGCGCGTGGCAGGGGGGCGCCAGGGAGGGCGCCGGAGCAGGGAGAGCAGGAGGAGGAGTGGTTCCGCCGCCGCCTCCAGGGTTTGGTGACGGCCTGTGAATGAGGGCGCTGCTTCTCTGTGACATGGTCGGTGTGGGGGTGATGGCCCAGTGGGTGGCCCTTCCTTCTCCCACCTCCGCGCTGCTCCAGCCCCCGGCACTGTCCCTTCCCGGCCCGCCACCCTGTCCTCAGAGTGACAGGGACCAGGATGCTGTTGTGAGCGGGGATGTTCACTGTGTCTTCAAGGAACCATGGAGCCAAAAGGTAAGAATTGATGGAAGAGCCACGTGGTGGGAACGCCTTCCCCATCTTGGTGATGAGGCAACAAAGACAAAGTCCGACAGGACGCGGGTGCCTGAGCCAACTCCACTCTCCTTGGCACTAGCATCTGGATTTAGTTTTGTTTTATATATGTATATTATATATATATTTATATATATATATATATGTATGGGTTTGTTTTTAGCACACTGTCCCATTCTCGGGTCTGGATTTGGGGCAGTTGGTCCTCGGGACAGGCTGGACAGAAGGGGCCAAGGTACAGAAGAACCCCGAGATGAGCGTGAGCCCCAGGCCCCCCCACGCACAGAACATGGACCATCCGTAGCCATGGCTGACGTCGTCGGGGAGTCCGTACAGGTAGCGAGGGTAGCGTGACAGCTCAAAGTTGATCCCGGCCACACAGGTGCACAGTGATATGATGCAGAAGGTTCCTGAAGGACAAGGGAAGAAACAGGGGGTTGGGGGAGTAGGAAAGGAAAGGGAAGAGGAGAGGGAGAGAGAAAGAGAGAAGTGAGGTTTATTCCAGTTTCAGTGTTCTTGAGTAAGCAAAAAAGAAAAAAGATCAGGTAAAAGGAACGAGCAAACATGTTCGGTATCAGGAAACAGTCCCGGGGACGAGAATGTATTACGGGATCGAGGCTTCCTTGCTCTCCAACAATTGTCCAGTCTTGGACAAACTCGGGAAGCACCTCCGTATGTAAAATACCGAATAAATATCCTGGTAGAGTTTCGTGCAGCATGGAGTGAGGCAGAGAGCCTTCCGTTCATTTTCCTGAAGCACTTAAAAATTCATTATCTCTCTTTGGAGACACAGAAAACATCCCATTTGCTACTTCTTTAAAGAGACAAATGTCTTCATTCTTTTCTCTCTGTAGACAATGTCTTACAACACTACTGGGTTTTCCTTTACTCCATTCGCCAACAGGTCGTCGACGTGTGAGAAACCCTTTCCCGTCTCCCGTAGGATGATGTCAACCCAAGCGTTCTCCTTGGTGCACTAACCCTACGAGAGTCTTTCACAAAGTGGCAGCAGAGCCAACAGCCTCTGGGGACCCCTCCACACCACGTCTCCCCACAAAGGTCCATAATCCCGTGTGCCTGCGTTAGCTTTTCGAACCTCGTCTTACGAGGCGTTCCACAGGCTTACTTCGTGTTAGGGCCTCCCCTCTAAAAAATGCCACTCACATGAACCACCGAGACGACTGAGACGAGAGACAGGATGTTATAAAATGCTGCAGGATCACGCACCCATTTTGAACCAATAGAGCTATTTATTTGGTGTACCAAAAATGAGGTCAGGAGCGTTTCTCAGTATTTCCCGCGTCTTATGTTTCTTCTGTCGCCACTGATGGGAGCACTGGCCTGAAGGAGCATGCCTCGTTTGGAAAGGCTGGGTTGGGTTGACGGGAGACAGAGGGAGAAGGATAGTTTTTAGGGGTCGGGAACAAGAGGGGTGTATTTTGTTTACATTTATTGAAGACCTCCCGCCTTCAGCCCTCAGGCCCATGAACTTGTGATCATGACACAGCCACAGTGACACCCATCATACCTAACAGAGTTCAGTGTTGCATGCGAGGGCCTGTGCTGAGTGCCCCACACGTACTGGCCCTTTAATCCTACTTTACAGAACAAGCCTGTAAAGTAGGTTGTGTTATTACTGCCATTTTACTGACGAGGAGCTGGAGGCCCAGAGAGCTTAAGCCATTTGCCTGAGACCCCCCCAGCTAGAAACCAGGAGGGCCAGGCTAGAAACACGGGCAGGCCAGTTCCGGAGTTTGCAGTCTTGTCTTCTGTGCTATTTAGGACTGGCGTCACGCAAGGTGGGACGCGTCCTGGGTCCCCTCTGTTGCGTCCCTGGGACCGAGATGAATTCTGTATCGCTCAGCCTGGGGTAGTGTGGTCTGGAGCCCCAGAGGGCATGTCGAAGCCGACTGCTGGGTCACCCACCACCACAGTTTCTGGTTCGGTGGGTCTGGGCGTGGCCGGAGCATCCCTATTTTAACAAGTTCTGGGTGCTGCTGATGCGGCCACTCCCGCGACCGACCGCACTTTGCAACCACTGGGTTAGGGAGAAGATTTTATTGGACAAAGATGAAACTTAATGGTCCAAGGTTCAGAACACTGAGGAACACAAATGGGCAATAAATGTGAAAGATGCTCAATTTTACCAACAACCAGAGAACTGAAAATTAAATGCATCGCCACAGAGCACCATCTATCAGGTTAGCAAAGTTTTTAACAAAATTTAAATTTATTTTTCCTTCGCTTTGTTCTTGAACGACCAGCTCCAAAACTAGTAAGGGGGCAGTGAAACGAACCACCACATAGACTCTAGGTAGGGGAAGAGATCATGAGAACAGTCATTCCTTAAACATTAAACGCAGTAACTGCATTTTAGATTAAGAAAATAGTCCCGCCTGGGAACAAAGACTTAGATCTCAGGATGTTCAGGTGCTGGAGGGTGTATCCGACGCATGGTTGTCAGAGCGGGGTTCAGAGTGAGCCCCAGGTACTGGGTTGAACGCTGCTCTCTGGGCTGTGCGGTTTGAGCTTTCTCGGGTGGTGCCTGCAGGGGTTGAGATACTTTGGTGTCTCTGATCTGCATTTCCAAAGACCACTAAGTCCCAGGTGGGTGGAGAGGACAGTGCAGAGGTCAGTCAGGCCACTGCAGTCATCAGGGAGATGGGAGGAGAGGCTGCAAGGCGGGAGCAGGACTGAATGGCTGTTGAGTGAATGGTGGCCTGGACAGGCAACCGAAAGCCAGGCATCGGGGGTGACCTGGGCAGAGGCGCTGCATGAATGTGTGTGCACACCCGTGTTTGATGTGTTTGTGCTCAGGTGTGTGTGAACGTGTGTGTGTGTGCCTGTGTACATGCGTGACTGCACAGGGACAGCCACGGTGTACAAGCACATATGGCACGGTCATTACTTGGGAGAACAGTTGTCCCAAACTTGGGGGAGTGACAAAGCACCCCAGGGCCCTCCCGCTGTGCACTGGGGTTCAGACAGAATTCCATGGTGGCACCCAGGGCCAGTTAAGTCTCCCCCCCAACTTGCTGAGTCAGAATCACTTGGCTGGGGGTGAGGAGTGGGAATCTTTCCTTTTTAAAAGTTCCGCAGATGATTTCTGTTGATCAGCCTGATGAGACCCTTGCAGTAGAGTTGAAGTCCTTCGTAGACACAGATCCAGGACGGGGGAGGGGCAGAAGGGGGCAGAGGGACGGAGGCAGCCTGTGGAGAAGAAGGAGAGCGGGCCATTGCCTGGGAGGGTGAGAGCTAAAGAAAGCTTTGTTTTGACACTAGTTTCAAATCATCCGATTTCCAAGACACCAGAGCTGGCCGGCTTGTGCCTTAAGAATGCTTTCCGTTCCTCATTTGGAAACCTGGGTGTGCAACGAATGATATTATTTACTAAAGTTTAGATGTAGGACAGGAAGTGTGCGCGCGTGCACACACCGAGTTCAAATCTGAGCTTTCCTTGGGAAGTTAAGGCCCTTGGATCCTGGATCTGGAGTCTGACAGAAGGTTCCGAGCTAGCGGGGCGGAGTGAGTCACCGCTTTATGAATCAAGGCTCTGGATGGGACTGAGATCACCCGAGGGCTTTCTATAAACTGTTATGCACCTAGGGTACTTTTAAAAATGTCTTCTCACAGAAGGGTGCACACTGTTCCTGAGTAAGTCCACAGGTTTGTTCTGGGAAGGAAAGTCGGCCTCAAGCACGTTTTGACCTTCCTAAGTGGCAAGCAGCTGACACAGCTTGATGTGCACTGCTTCCATGGTGGCGTCTGCCAGTGGCGTGGACAGGACTCCAGGACGTGGTTGATAAATCGAGAGTGAGGAGACTGGGTCCCTGTGGGCCTAATTACCCACTGGAAATGGCCCGGTGTGTCGATAACTTGCATCTTGTTGTTACGTTAATGCAGTTAATTGCAGGGTGGTGGGGGTGGGGGTCGGGGGGTCTTCCTGCCTTAACTTCCTGTCAGTCCTGAGAACTTTAAAACCTATTAAAATTTCTTTTGTTTTTTAGGACTCGTCCCTATTTCCATAGATGGGGGGCAAACATTTAGGGCTCTCACTTACTGTGGTCCTTGGAGCATCTATGCCACCTGTTAGGAAGCTCCGGGGACCACGAGGAAGCCTTAGTCTCCACATCTGCTACTCTTTTCTGTTGTGAGCAAGGATTTCTGCTTTTCTCTACTTCCGCACTCATAAATTACAGTTTGAAAAGGTACGTTGATGATTAGAAATGGATATATGTAGGCACTTGGCAGAGCCTCAGTAATTGGGCTGCCGGAATAATGTGTTGTGATCATTACTTAGCTGCGTATTCTGACAACTGAAATAACAACGTGCTTTGACAAACAGTGGGGGCGGTAGGGGACAGAGTGGGCCTGGACCCTGCCTGACCCAGCTCTCTGTCTGGTGTGATGAACCCAACTCTCAGACCTGTGGATTGGCGGCTCACCGGGGAGTGCAAAGTGGAGTCCTCCCACCCACCCCTCCATCGGCACCTCACTGGGGTTTTCTGGGGAGCCAATAAATATTTTGTTTTTTTAAGCCTTCACCCAAGGATCTATTTATTGACTCCAGAGAGGAAGGGGGAGAGAGAGAGAAAGAGAGAGAGAACATCAATGTGAGAGAGAAACATTGATCAGTTGCCTCTCGTATGCACCCTGACCAGGGACAGAACCCACAACCTAGTTGTGTGCTCTGACTGGGACTCAAACTCACCACCTTTCAGTTTGCGGGACGACACTCCCACCAACTGAGCCACATCAGCCAGGGTTCTAATACAGATTTTAAATGCCTCTGCTGGAAAGCATCTCTCAATTAAGGGGCAGTAATAGATATTACATCATTGGGAATTGCAATGTCCTTCCATTCACCCAGAGAACAGGGGTCCTTCAGGCAAGTGTGAAGTCCTCCTCGGTCCCACACTAGCAGAGCCACACCTCTGGGTCTAGGTCTCTAGAATCTGCCATTTTATTTCCCATGAGAGACTTGTGAGGGTCCAGGAAAGGCCAGCGTAACAATGCATAGTCACATCAGCTTAATAACTCCCCTTGGCTTTTTGGCATTTGGGCCTAATTCAACGCAGACTCTAAGATTAATTGGAGCCATAGTGTAACGATTCACTGAGAAGATCTCCACCCCAAGTGCTTCCCTTTGGGGCCAGGCTCAGTTCCGTGCTCACACCTGGCTGCAAGAGGTGGAAGGCGTAGGCAGCCGTGGGGACAGGGAGGTAGGGCCCACAGCAGAGAGGACGTCAGGTCTGGGCTGGGGTGGCAGGTTGACCGCAGAGGGGCAGTGGGAGGGGAAAGCCCTCTGCTAGTGAGTTCTGTGATGTGCACGGCAGCTTACAAGCAAACAGTGGCTGAACATCTGTGCTTGTGCCCAGCATCACGCTAGATGCAAGGGAGGTAAAAGAAGAAGACAGGATCCCTGCTCTTAAGAATCTTCAATTAAATCTCAAATAAAAAGAAGGAAGGTTTAGAATCTAGCGGGGATATGAGCCATCCCTGAATGAAAAGTTAAGGAAGAGGCGAAAACAGCACCAGGGTGGGGACTGAGAGACCCGAGTTCGGCCGCAGCTCCGAACCCTTGGTCCCCTCATCTGTGAAACCAGGGAGCTGGGGCAGGCAGCTGCAGGGTCCGTCCCGCACCCAGCCGTCTTTAAGGAAAGGAGGCAGAGCGCCCAGCAGTGAATGGCAAGAGTCAACCCCCGATGGCAACGACCACACAGGGCCAGGGAAGGTTTCCCAGGGGAAACAGGGTCTTGAAGGCCGAACAGGAATTCTGCGGGGAGTAAGCACGGGGGGTGCTCATCTGGCCCCCCGTGACCTCAGCAACCCGTCGTCCTAGGTTCCAACACCCGAGATGAGAAGACGCGCCCCCACACCACCCTCTCTGCGTCTCTAGCTTCTGAAATGCGTACTGCTGCCCTCTGAGTCAGGCTTCTGTCATTTCTCACATAAACTACTGTGATAGGTCACTGCTGTCCTGCCTTCTGCTCTTGCCCCACCTCCCCATATAACAGCCAGTGATATTCAAAAGTTTAATCAGATAGTAATTCTCAATCGTCCAGCTTCCTACCACACTCATTGTAAAACCCAAGCTCCTTATCCTGCTTGTACGGCTTTACCTGAGTGGGCCTTGACTACCTTTCTGATCTTATCTCGTACCTGACCAGCCCCCAGCAACCCCGCTTCCTACACTTGAGCCACATGAAGGAGCATTCTGTGTCTGAAAGTAGCTAAACTTGCACCCACCCCCGGGTCTTTGCACCTGCACTTCCCTTGCCTGGAATGGCCTTCATCTAGCTGTTCTCAGGTCTCAATTCAGCGGCCGCCCTCCCGGAGAGACCCTGCCCAGCCCTCCTCTGCAGCAGCGCCTCCCGAGTCTCTCCCCTCTACTCGCTCTGGCCAGCACAGCCCTGCTTTGATCTGTTTCCATGTGAAATTTCATCTGAGGACAGGAGTCCAGGGACTTCAACATTTTCGAGAAGCACGGGCCTAGTCCATTCACAAGGGGACCTCAAGGCATGTCATTACAGGAACTATGCTTGGGCAGCAAAGTCCGATGGCCCTCATTAGTTGCAAGCCCACGCCGTTGGCAGAAAGGGCTAATCAATCTCAACGCACACTCTTGCTGCTTCTGGAAGGGGCTTCAGACTCCTCCTCAGCCCAGCCCTCCCAGCAGCCAGCCCCCACCGGTCAGTGTCAGCGGACTGGAATGAGAGGAGACTCTAATTATTCTCTCTGCCAGGCCACTCGCTCGCCTGGGCTCAGAGCTCAGGAAGTCCATTGTCAAGAGCTGCCCCCGCCGCCCCCAGGTAGCTTGTGCTAACAAGACTCCCTGCCCTCGAGGGAATGGCGCGCACTAGACCCGTCCACTGTCTCCATTTGCAAACTCCATCTGTGAGTAGGAAGGTATGGCCAACAGGTGTAACAAACTGTGTCAACAAAAGTGCTTCCTTCCGAGCATTCAAACACAACCCCTGCTTCCTCAGATGACCGTCCCCACTGGAAGCTGTCTCCGCGGTGTCGCCTTGTGACATACGGCCCCACTCTGGCCACTCCTGTGTGTCCTGTCAGCACCTGTCTGGAGGAGGAGAGGGCAGTACGATGTCCTGGGGTTGCTGCCCACCCTCGGTCCCCGGCCCCGGCCCTGCCAGGCTCAACTGAGGCTCCAGTGGGGGTGAGCAGGAGGGAACAGTCTTCATGCCCAGACCGCCGACTCTGTGTTCCAGTGCCACATGCGGCTTCCTCCTCATCTACCTCCTTCGCATTGCTGCCATTTCTAATTAATAGTTCACTGGCTGCCAAGTATCAGATTCGAGTTTTTCCCCTAGTTTTAGCTCCTTGGCTGTTTGACAGCTTCCTCCTTCTTGGCTACCTCGGCCTCAGTTTCCAAGCTGTCCCCTGATCCAGGGCTGCTCTCACTTCTCTAGATGTCCCTCTCTGTCCCCAGTAGGGGCCTCTCAGCCTTCTTTTGTCTTTTCAGACTTGAAAGCCCCCCACACACTCGTTCTGGAAACGTCGCCCTCTCCTCTGACCTGAATGACCACGGGGACAAGACAGAGTTATAGGATTATGTGTATCCAGTCGCCAGGGACAAGGTACATTCAAAGCATTCCCTGGCTATATGCAGATGTTCAGTGCTTTCCCCCACAAGCCTCACTTCCCTTAAGTTCCTGGCTTCTTTTATTCTTTCAAAGTCTGGCTTCCCTAGCAGGGGGGTCAACCATCCCAGCTTGCCTGGGAGCTGGTGGTGGTGGCAGTGTCCCTGGCATGTGGGACTTTCGGTCCTAAAACTGGGAAGTCCTGGGTTAAGGGGGACACTTCCATCACCCTCCCCACAGGTTCCCCCCTAGTCCCACTCTCCATTCTGGGGTCAATCAGTGATACCCTGACGGTGACATAATCCATCCTCTGCTTGCAAGCTAAAGAAAAACATAGCGACGGCTTAACCCAGTGGAAGCACAGAAGTGTGGATTCCCAGAAGGCGTTGCTAATGTTAAGGAACGCCAGGCTGGGCCCCGGCGGGGGGGCTCGGTTGGCCAGAGCACTGTCCTGTACACGAAAAGGTGGCGGGTTTGGTCTCCGATCAGGGTGGGTTCAGGAGGCAACTGATCGATGTTTCTCTCTCTCTCCCTCTAAAATCAGTAATAAAAACAATATCCTTGGGTGAGGATTATAATAAATAAGTAAGTAAGTAAGTAAGTAAATAAATAAATAAATGCCAGGCCGGGAAGACGTTGTTTCGGGGCAGCTGATTCTTTTGTAACCCTAAAATGTCACCAGCCACCCGCTAAGGCCACATCAGTACCACCAAGATCGGCTTAAACGGATACTCAGAGTTCATGTGTTAACCACGCCGTTTAGCCCACTTCTGAGCACTGGGTGCAGGTGTGTCGATGGACAAGACAGGCCCTCTGCGTGGCCGCTGCCGTGTCGGCCACCACAGGAAGGGGCAGGGAGACCTGTGACTCCACTCCCCGCAGCTGGGGCGGTACTGCGGTACCCCGGGGCCCTGTGGAGAAATAGCATCAACGCTGAGGCCTCAGGTTCGGCAGCAGGAATGCTCTTACTGACTCAAGAAGCCATTGCCTAGGCAACCGAGGCCCTCCTGAAGGTTCTCGCAGGGATCCAGGGCATATTGTGCACGCAGGCGTTCGCCCAGATAGCTACTCCTTATGTGACCGCGTTATGTCCACATCTTTGCCGGAGTATCATTTCTGCAGCTCTCTAGGGCGGGAAATCCATCTGCGTGACATTTTCCGCTCTTGGGAAGGGGGAACAATGTGTGCGTAGCCCGAACCCTCGTGTGCTGCCTTGTGGTTGCGTGGCCAGAGGGTCTCTGTTCTGACCCGCGCCCAACCGGTTGCTGCACTGCTGTCACCGCAGAGCCAGCTGCCCACGTCCTCCCAAAGATTCTGTCCCCACAGCTCCACTCCTGTCTTTAAGGCCGGAAACCAGCAAGTCAGCCAACAGAGAAGGGATTCCTCCTCCTCCAGGAGCGGTGTCTGCATCCTGGGAAGTTGATGTATACCAAACCCCTCTTTTGCTTAGATTAAATGCCTCGGTCGCATTTAGCTCCTGAGAGCACTTTATAGCTTTGCTCAGACCTGCGAGGAATATAAATGACTGCTGAATTATACACCATTGCATCAGCGGCAGCCCACAGGCAGGTCACACGGGGTTTTACAGCCAAAGGGCCTTAGGGGTTCACTGGGAAGAGACAGGGGGTGGTGACAGCCTCTGGACACCACGCAGCAAGGGATGGGGCCCTGAGTTAAGGACAAAATCATCCATCATTCTGCCAACGCTGCACATGCTCCAGGCGCGCACGCGGCGTGAGTGTCGTCACACCCCTGGGAAGAGCGGCGTTTGTGTTCCCGAGGCCGTGCCTACACGCTCTGAGGCTGTCCAGCGTCTGGACAGGATGATGCCATACAGTAACACAGCCTCCCTATGCAAGCACCGAAAGGGGCTGGCCCACTCACAGTGGCTTGCATCGTTTCCAAAGCGAATGCTTCCAGATTCCTATCGCAGAACTTGGCCCCTGGTTTTTACAAATCGACGGGGCAGGGTAGGGGGGTCACAAATCTGGAAACACAGGCATCGGGGACTGAATTGCGTCCTTGCAAAATTCACGCTGAAGGCCTAGCCCCAAGCGCCAGAGCAGGTGACTGTGTTTGGAGATAGGACCCTTGAAGAGGTAATTAAGTTAAAATGAGGCCATTAGGGTGGGCCCTAATCCAATCTGACTGGTGTCCTTATAAGAAGAAATCAGGGCACACAAAGAAACACCAGACAGCCACATGCACAGAGGGAAGACCACACGAAGAGGCAGCATGAAGGCACCCATCTGCAAGCCGCAGAGGGAGGCCTCAGAGGAAACCACCCTGCCAATGCCTTGATCTTGGACTTCCAGCCTCCAGCACTCTGAGAAAATAAGTCTCTCTGTTTAAGCTGCTCAGTCGGTGGTGTTTTGTTTTGGCAGACCTGGCAATCGAATACATGGTAATTATCCTATTAAGATAACATTTCGATACATGATAAAATAAGGCTACCTATGATTCTGGACTTCATGGCCGCCCCACAGCTACCACAGACATCTAAACATAGCCATTTAAGCAGTAGCTGCTGGGCGTCTTGTGTTTTCTTCTTCATCTAGTTGCCCTTGCCAAGGTATCTATGCTTATTTCCACTTAATATCAATCAGGCCACTTATTCCTTTAGGTGTATATTTAGACTTGATCACAACATCAGTGTCCTTGGTGGCCTCCATACCAAAGGTAGAGCCTTTGCAAACATGTGAAAACATCAAAGCACTGAGCAAATGAAAGGGGACATTGGAGGGTGTTCAAAGAGCTTTGTCAGGATGGGAGCTTACTAAGGTCAAGGCGCCCTTGTCCAGTCTCTACAGCTGGAGTCTGACATTGCCATCCTGTCCTACTCTATGGAGAGTCCCTGGAAGCTGCCCTGGAAGGTATATCTTCCACGGGCCAGTCTGAGCCCTGAGTCTCCCAAGAAGGTTTCCCTGAGTGTGCCCGGCACAAGATAATCCCCATGTTTTCTGAATTCCTAAAACCTTCATGGTCTGCTATGGGCCACCAGACAATTAATGAAAGGGACGCCACTCGTTCTAGCTTGTTCAGCTTGACTGTAGCTTTCTCCAGAAATGCTAGGTTGGTGGGGTCTCCTTCGGTGTTGTACCCAGCTCTGAGCATTGAATCCAGATCACCGGGAGAAACAGATTTCCAGGCTGTGGAGGTTGGAGGTGGAAATAGGACTTTGACACCTAGTGGGGAATGAAGCAGACAAGCCCTGTCTTCCCGTCTTCATTCCTCCTAAACCATTTTGTGATGCCCAGGCATCAGCACAAGAGTGTGCCCGGGTGCGCCCATGCACGGGCGCCCCTACCTAGGCTTCAATGGGCCCCTCGGATTTCAAGGAGCATTTTAATTTTTACAGAAGTTCGGCATCTGAATAATACCCTCTTGGCAGGATTATTTTGAGGAGCGATGATAATAAATGTGAAAAGGCTTAGAGAAGTTAAAATTGCTTTCTATATGTGAGGTATAATATTAGAAACTGCAAGCTTTAAGTGAAGGTGAAGACGAATTGTTCTGGAGGACAAGAGAAAACGTGGCTGCTGCTTTCATCACCGTCACCCGCTCCGTTCTCCCCCGGCCCCAGCCCAGGTAAAACGCTGCACCAGGAAGCGACTACTCACAACAAAGAAAGCGCTCATTCAGGGCTCTTCATTCTGTGCACTTTGTCAGAACCAGAACCAAAGAAATCAGGAAATCTCAGGAAACGCCGCTGAGACAGACCCTCCTTGGTGATGAAAGTTGTCTTTGGGCTCAGGGAAGTTACCGTGTCCCATGGGGTGTTACACTGGGACACTGGTGGGTTTGCGAAGAAGCTGTAAGACTTGCGGCTCAGCCAGGATGGATGGAAGGAACCAGCCCCAAGAGAAGCACTGGGAATCGCTATGTCACATGAGATGGGGACCTTTGACAGGTGCTGTAGCAGGGGTGTCCAACCCGCAGCCTGCGGGCTGCATTCGGCTCAGGATGGCTGTGAAGGCAGCCCAACATGAAATTATAAATTTACTTAAAACCTTTTTTTTTTTTACTCATCAGTTTTTATTAGTGTTTGTGTCTTTAATGTGTGACCCAAGACAACTCTTCTTCCAGTGTGGCCCAGAGACGCTGAAAGGTTGGACACCCCTGCGAGAGGTTCTGCCCTGGTCCTCCCGTGGGACAGAGAGGTGGCAGGCACTGTTATTCCATACCCATTTATTAGACACCTACTGTATAATGGACCACAAGAGCTAGCTTTTTATTATTTTTAGTGTACACAGTATACTTTCCCTTTCTTCTGCTTTTGCTAAAACACTGCCACCATTCTTTCTCCTGGGGAAGCCGTTTTGTGATCACAATGATTAATTCAGGCCTAGGCACTCGAGTAAAGCCAAGTCTCAATTTTTGTACCTTCTGTATCTCTTGAGGTTGCTGTGAGATTATATACATACATATAATTCTATATGTAAATTGTATATATGTGTATATGTGTTTATATATGTATATGTGTATATATATGGCACAAAGCACATAAATTACATAATTCCCACAGTAACGTGAAGTTAAATAATTTGCTAAAGATCCCAAAGAATAAATCCCAAGCAAATATTTTACTTTGCTGTAAAACCGAACTGTCTGACTGAAGAAACATGTGAGAACTAGCCACTATCCTTGCTCTCACTGCCCCCATTTAAAAACATATCCCTCAGAGGACGCAACTACTGGCCCATTCCACTTTTTGCTCACCTGACCTTGGACATTTCATGCTTCATGGAATAAAAAGTTGGAAAGATCTGAGGTGGCTGATCTGTGGTGAGCTATGAGCTTTCTAAATAGGTCGGGAAAGAGAGTTGTAGAAAGAAAATGAATCAAGACTGCATCATGTCAAAAAAGCCCCTAGACACAGACACAGTCCAGTGATGGCCAGAGGGAAAGGTGGCGGGGGGTTGGGGGGTAGAAGAGGGAAAAGGACAATAAATGGCGATAGAAGAAGGCTTGACTTTGGGTGATGAACACAGAATACAATATACAGGTGATGTATTATAGAATTGTACACCTGAAACCCACATCACATTTTAACCATTGTCATTCCAATAAATTCAGATGAGATCACATGTGTTCAGGGCAGTATGGCCAATCCCAATAAATTCAATTAAAAAAAAATCAGTACTATGAATAATTGTATGCAAGCAAATTAGGTAACTTAGATGAAGTTCCAAGAAACACAAAACCTAACAGTACTGAACCATGAAGAAATATGAAACCTGAACAAACCTACAACTAATAGAATTGAATTAGGAAAAAAAAAAAGAGTGCAGCATGTCATCTTTTCAGTGCGAAACTTTGCAGCTTCCTCTCCATCTGGGCCTTGGTTCAGAGCTGAGGATTAGTGGGATCCAACTGGCTTCTTAACTAAACTGAGAGCGGCACGTACAGCTGTGCAGAGAGGAACATTCTCAAGCTGTGAAGAGCAAGCTTCCAAGAGGACAGCCACTCGGAGCATGCCATCTTCCTGCCTCTGCTCCTCTCTTCTCTCCTCCTTCTCGGCGGCTCTTCCTGATGAATGACAAGGGCCCATGGGGCAAACTTTGAGAAGGTCTAGGGTAGGGAGTCATCTTGCCCTGGATTTCTTGCTGGGGACAGAGCTCGAAGTAATATAAAGCCTCCTGCATAGTCTCTGACTCTACAGCTTCCCAGGTAGCAGACAAAGCTTTTATTATTATATTTTTTAATCTTCACTGGAAGACATTTTTTCATTGCTTTTTAGAGGGAGAAGAAGGGAGGGATGGAGGAAGGGGGAGAGGGGGAGAGACGGGGAGGGAGGGAAAGAGGGAGAGAGGGAGAGACATCAATATGAGTGAGGGACATCAGTTGGTTGCATTCTCATACACACCCCAACTGGGGATTGAACCTGCAACCTGGGCATAGGCCCTGACCGGGAATCAAACCCGTGACCTTTTGGTTTACAGGGATGATGCTCCAACCAACTGAGCCAAACCAGCCAGGGCAAGGCTTTTGCAGAGAAAGCCGTATCACTTCCCAAGACTAGTGGGAAGCCCAGTACAAGTAGCTCTATCATTCCACTTGAGTTCCTGTCTCAGTTATCGTAGGGTTCTCTTGGGCCAGAGGGGAATCAAGTTGTCCTGCTCCAGCTTCCTGGTAGGACAGCTGAAAACGATGGGGGTGAGGCTTAGTGGAAAGAGAACAGTACCAAGAATCAGAAAATTCAGGCTCTGTTCTCATCCTGGCCCGTGAAGTGGGCATGTCACCTCACCTCTCTGGGCTGAGCTCCTTTCAACCATAAAACACAGCAGGTAGGATCAGGTCTCTAATTCCTGCCAGTGAAGTGATCCCATGATGTCAGGCATCGGGGTGAGAAGGTGCCATCCTCTCCGAATTGCTCCAGGGCTGGCTGTCATTTATTTTGTCAAACATGAGCCACCTGGAGAGAAGATACTGCTTCTCGCTTCCTGACTTGCACAGAAGGGCTGGACGATGAGGCCATTAGAGGTCATTATTCGACATCAATGTGCATATGAGGCTCAGCGCTAAATCGCCTTGATTTTAAACGTGGAAGGATTGGGACCCAGCTGTTCAAGTGTCTGGAAGAAATTGGCTCCTGAAAGAAATCGCTCTGGCTCTTGCCCTATCTGATCCGAGCCAGCGCCATGTTAATTAGCAGAGAAGGAGGCCTGGGGTGGGCGCCAGCGATCAGGCGAGCCTGCCACCTCGTCTGGTTTATGTTTCCACATGCCTGGCACACTTGTCAGCTGGGCTTCGCTTCTCTTTGAGATGAAACCTGTTCCCAAGTGATTTTTGCACACTGTCACCTCACTGCTGAGTCCCCGAACACCTACATAGCTTTGTATGGCTCAAATCGCCATATGTAATATTGATAATGTGACAGGCACTGTTTCAAATGCTTTATCGATGTTAACTCTTGAATCCTCAAGGCAATCTTCTGATGCAGAAGGCAACCTCAGAGGAGGAGGAAAGTGTGGCACAGAGAGGCTAGGAGCACTGCCGAAGGTCACGCAGCTAGTAAGTACGGGGCCAGGAGTCAAGCCCTTGCTTTCACCACTTGCTGCGTTGCCTCTCACCCCCTAAGCATAGGCATTGTCTCTGGAGCTGGACTGCAAGCAGTGTGAGCAGAGAAGCTCTCTTCTTCCGCACTAGGGTCCTGTGCGCAGTGGTGTTTAACTAGGATTCATCAACTAGAGGATGAGACTGGGGGAAGGGACCCTACCATGATCCCATGGGGCCCTGAGGAGGTTCTGGGCGCTCTCAGGCCCAGGCTGGGTTCATAAAATCTTGTTGTTGCCTTCCTCGGGGAGCTAGGAAGGCCTGTATCACATGCTGCAGGCAACTTCACTCCTCATCTGTTGTCAGGTAGAAGGCTGACGTCCTGTGGGGAGAGGTGCGTTTTCTTTTCCAAAAAAAGGGTGGGGTGGGGGGATTTATCGGAAGGAGGTGAGAGTTCAGAGAATTAAAGTCAAAGCTGGAGAACTGGACAAGGCCTTAAGTAAAGGTCCGGCATCCAGGGCCGGCCAGCGATCTGATGGTGGGAAGAACAGGTGTCCCCATGGAGTGCTGCCAAGGACAAGACTCAGCCTCTCTGTGACCCTCCTCTCAGGAGTCCCAGGGGCAATGGGGCTGGCTTCATGGGCTGGACCGCGAGTTTTCGATGAGGGTGGAGAGCTCAAGAAAGAAAAGGAATCACGGTCGGAGTAGTAAGCCTCCTTGTAGTTTCCCAACAGGCCAGAGGCTACACCTAATGGACGGAGCGAGTTGGTGGGTAGACGGGGGCTCGCGGGAACTCGGCACGGAGCCCCGCTTACTGAAGGGGCCCGCCTCTCCCGCCAGCTCCTCCCCCAGGCCCACTGGTTCTTGTGGCCCCTCATTTCTCTTGAAGGTCTTGGGAACGGAAATTACTCATCCCTCTTCTTTTTCCGAATTCACACTCCAATGAGAAAGGAGCCTCGGAAAGGAGGGAGATCGGGAGAGAAACATCAGCTTTATTCCTGAGGAGGCCGGCGTGGCCGCTGCGGCCTGAGCCCTGGCCACTGTCAAGCTCACCCATACTTTCCCCCCAGGTTGACAGCTTGGGATGATTTGGCAAAGGGAACGTTCAAGTCTGTAGAGGAAACACACTCGCTCAGAAGTGTTGACTCACACTAGCGGGCCAGAGAAAGAAAGAAAACCAGGCCTCCGAATAAGCCTCCTGATCTTGGCCTTGGCCTTGGCACGGGAGTGCTGGCTACCTGGAGAAGGGGGCAAGGGCGGAGGACCCAGATGGCGCTGGGCCCCACCCGGCTTGGCCTCCTCTCTCAACCTCGCCCCTCGGCGAAGTCAGCCATCCCTTGTCCTTTGGGAAGCAGGGCCCTAAAAGGTGGATTCTGTCCTAAAGAGACGGGAGAGTGCCCTCCAATTTTACCTGGCCACCCTAACTCATGGCTTCTAAAAACCTGAGACCCAAAGGCTTCTTGGGAAACGTGGTTTCAATGGAACTGGTCTGAAAATGTCAGGAGCTGAGTCAGAGATGGGATTTTAATGAACTAATCGTTGTTTTAAATAAACTGTAGCCAGGGTGTGTGGTGGAGCCTTTAAGAAGAGGTTCCTAGGGTTTGTCAGGGAGGCGGTGATTGGCATTCCTTCCTACCCAGGGCCAAAACCCGGGGGGTCAAATGTCATCTAGATTTTATCTCTACAGAAAGCTGCTTAAGCATTTTTTAAAGGGAAAAAGAATCTTTTTGCTTCATTTTGCATCAAGAGTTTAGTTACACAGAGCTATATAAAGACGGAAATGTATTAATGACATGTGAAATGCTAAACGGGAGTGAATAAATGAAGACCTGGCACGCTGCTTCTGAAAAGTGGCCAGCGCGGAGCCTGGCGGCAGGTTCGTTTGGCAGATGAACATTAAAAGCCCTTTGAGGGGCAATGATGAGAGCAGGGCAAGTTGACTCAATTCCTCTTTCAGCCCTAATCGTTAGCTCTCCTATGAGGCTGCTCCTGAGTCCTGGGCATGGGCCCCCTTTCCCTGAACACCCACAGTCCCTTCTGTTATGGCACCGCCCTCTCTGCCTCCACCGCTTGCCTGGGTGGCCCTTAAGGACAGAGGCCACACACTGTGTGTCCTGGGTGCTAGCACAATGCCTGGCACACAGCAGGCACTCGATCGATGTTTATTTGAGTTGAATTTAGTTTGTAAAGCAGATAATTAAGAAGTGCAATGGTGTGTCTGTGAATATTTGAAAGGCTATTGGAGGAAAATGGTACTGGCTTTAATTGATGCTACTTTAGCAGAAAGGGCCAAGTCCAATAAGTCAAAGTTACGAGAAATCACATTAAGGTTTAGAATGCAGAAGGACAAAATAACGAGTAAAGTAGCCAATGGGGATGTGGCCCCTGCCACTACGGGGGCTAAACGCGGAGAGGAGATTGGGAATGAACTAATTTCTGCTCTCCAAGGTCTTCGCGATGGGCTAAGTGCCATCCAAGTAGTACAAAGGGATGCCTGGGTTCAGAGGAAGGGTCCGATTTGAGCTCCCATGATTCAAAAGGTTACTGGAAGAGGCTGACTGTCAGCTGAGCCTAGAGGAAGCATGAGGCTTCCACAGGCAGAGAAAGGTGGCAGGGAGGCCCCTAGTGACATGTGGTCTGGAGAGGCGCACAGGGCATGTGGCCGAAGTCCAGCCGGAGAGGAGATCGAGGCCGACACTGAGCCCCACGCTGGGGACATTGCCCTTTATTCTATCGACAGCCTGGGGCTCAGAATGTTTTTCATCAGAGAAACGACCTGGTAATAAGCGTATTTCAGAAAGACAGTGAAGGTTGGATGTAAGGGGCAGCGTGGAAATGAACATTTATGGAATACACAGCCTCAGCTAGGTGGTTTCCTGCATTATCTCATTCTAGCCGCACAACACACCCACACGGCAGGCAGCTCTATCTCAATTGTACAGGTGAGATAAAGGAGGCGCAGAGGTTGCCAACTAAGTGGTGGGCAAAGATTTCCATCCGCCGAGGGCGAAATGGCTGTCAGACTACTGGAATAGGAATAAGCGAATGAATGGGCCACAGAGAACACTGCAGAGGAAATATTGGCAGATGTGGACAATTGATGGAAAGGCACGGGTAAAACTGGAAATGTGAAAAATGACTCAGAGGTGACTGACAGACTGAGGTGCTGAGGAAGTCAAGGAAAGCGTCTCGTTTCGACAGGGAGAGGGGACGGAGGGGAGCTGGCATTTACCAGGTGCCTCCAGGAAGGCAGGTGCTGAGCCCGTGCAAAATAGACATAAAGCACACACGTAACGCATGCAGAGAAAGGGTACGTCTAGTTCAAAGCCTGTTTGAGGTGCCAGGAGGGTGCAGGTGCCTAGTGAACACTGAAAAGCATGAGCCGGGAGCTCGGAAAAGACTGTGTCATACATGGGTTCCAGACTTCACTGTGCGGAGACGATGAGCGCCGTGAGGGGAGGTGTCATTGACAAGGAGACATGTTTACAGGGAAAAAGAAGAAAGAGCTGACACCCACATTTACAGGCAAGACAGAGAGCAAAGAAAAACGGAGAAGACGTGGAGAAAAGGAAAAGTCATGAGTGTGCTGTCATGGAAGAGCTGAGGGCATCATGAAAGACAGAGAGAGAGAAAAACCCCCCGTGAGGTCAGGAAGATGAGGTTCAGGGGAACGGGTGGAGCCAGCAGCAGGCCAGTCGCCAAGAAAGCAGCTTCTGTGACAGGGAGGAGCAGGAACCAGGCGTCAAGAGGTGAAATGGGCTGGTGGCTGAGCTCTAGAAGTAATAGGTAAGGAATCTTCTTTCTGCAACACTAGCCCCAAACTTGGCCTTTCATCTCTGAGCATATGAAAAGGTAAGGCCCTCGGCCAAAGAGGCTCCTTTCCTATACCTCTAGGAAACAGTCCTTGGGGGGCAATCAGCCTCATCTATTCTGCCACCCCAAGAGTAACACCCTCCGCCCGCCACGATGAGATGTCTGCGTGAGGCTCTCTCTTACCCTATCAGCTCACGGGGCTGCTGAGCCATTGTAAATGTGTCAGCAAGTTCATTACTATCGGGGAGATAGGGCTGCACGATCATTAAAAATCCAGGCCTCAGAGTCAAATGGATCTGAGTTGGAATCCTTGGTCTGGGAACCATGTGACCTTGGCCACGGTACTTCAACTGTCTAAGCGAGTGAGAGGAACTGCACAGAAGCAGAGAGCCAGGGACAGACTGACCGCCCGTGAAGGAAAGTGCAGAAAGCGCTCACTGTGGGCCCGGCGGACGGCTTGCCTGCTCCTCTCAGCAACGCTCCAGGCAGGCGCTATTTTACAGATGATGCAACTGGGCTCCGGAGAGGGTAAGTGTGCCCAAGGCTATGGAACCTTGATTCGGGCCTGATCTAACGCCGTTTGTAACACTTGGATGGTAGAAGTGACTCCCTTTGGGACTTCTCCTCTCCTCTTCCTCCCGCCCTGCCGCAAACATCTGCCCACCCCTTGCTGGTGGGGGTCCAGGAGGACCCCTCAGCCTTACGGGTGTCAATGAATACTTTCCGGTGAGCCTATGCCTGCCCTGCCGGTCAAATCCTCAGCCTCCTTCTTGATCCCAGGTGGCCTCGCCCAGTGTCCTTTTCTTTTCTCCTCCAGGTCCCAGGGACAGAGAAGAAAGAGGTGAGGACTGGTGGGAGGACCTTACATTAAGGCTCCGCCACTTACTTAATTGCATGGCTCCAAGCCTGTTTCATTTTCCCCGGGCCTAGTTCATTATCTAAAATTAGGGTGGTAATGACAACCTTAAGGGCTGCTAGGATGATGAAAGAAATCATGTTGGAAGAGCATTTACCGCTGATACAGCTGAGATGCTCCGTGAGCTCTTCCCTTCTCCCTGGCTGCCTCTTCCACCTGCCTCCGAAGGGGACGTCAAGGACGAAGGCGACCTTACCCCCCTTGGAGCCCTGTGAACTGAAAAGTGCGACCAGCACCTTCCTTCCCTAAGAATGGTAGATTGAAGGTGCCCTGTCTTCTTTCTGCTGAAAAGACAGAATTCTTCTTTTTTTAAATATGGTGTGCATTTTGAAGCTGTCAGTCATTAAAAGGAAAACAGCTCATTTATCGCACTAATGGGTCTGAGTGTCTGACTGCTCTCTAACGTGTGAGCAGCTCCGAAGGAGGGACGAGTTTTCTTTTCCTCTACAGGACCTGCTACTTAGCAGGTACTCAACAATGGGTTGTTTATTTAGTGGATAATAAGCAACGGGCAGGTTCTATTGGCTAACGAAAGTGGGGGTGGGCTCACCTCTTTCACAGACACATGTTGGACACCTTTGATCTTTGGATGGCTTCTGTGGATAGATAGGGTGAGTGTTTTCCAAATCCCAAATCAAGGCGTGAGGTATGAGACATGACTGGATAACACGAAAGCATTTGCCATCAGAAGACTTCCGGAATGTCAGGGAGGTACAGTGGTTTTACACAGGCCCTCATTTCCCAACTACTTTACACGTGGGGAAAAATGCGAGTCACTACGCACCTGTCCCAATAGCCCAGGTCCTGTTCGGACGACAGACATGTCCACAAGAGCAGAATTCCTCTACCGCTTCAGTGGCCAGCTCCATAAGCCCTGTCCAGCGTAAGGCCTCCCCAGAAGCTGTCCCCATTGGCACCCCCCTCAAGGTTATCGGCAGCCCCCCGTACACCGGGAACAGCCAAACAGCCCAGGCTTGCCAGGCCCCCGCCACCCCCACCCACAGGCAGCATCCTGACAGCAAGGTGTAGGGATGTGCCCCAGGCCCAAAGGTGGCCCGACTGAGCCCCGGGGGGGCTGCCTGGCCCTGCTCCATGCATCTCTGACCTGGGCCACTCTTCCAGGTCATCTCTCTGGTGCCCGGAGGGAGCTGGGGTCCTCCTTCCTTTGTACGAACTCCGACTTCCCTGCCTGCAATGACCTCTCAGCCCACCTTTCAGGCCCTGTGTCTCGTCTGGGCCAATTCCCCTGGTGTCTGGTCCTGCGGCTCCAATCCCCACGCGTATGGTGCATCTCAGACGTCCAGTGACGGGGGAGACACAGAGCCCTTCGGGGCAGAGCCCCCTGCCCCTCCCTTGGGTCTGGCTATTTCTGATGCCACCTCTCACTGGTCCTCAAATCCATCTCTGCCCCCAGGGCAGGAGAAAGGAAACGCCTCCTCACTCGCACCTGCTCCCTTGTTTCCTGGGACAAGCACAGCAGGAAGGGTCTCTCTATTAGCTTCAGGATCCAACATTTCTCTTTGACTTATGACTGGTTTCAAGTGCCAGAAGCGCGCTTGACAAGTTCTCTTTCTCCGAAGCTTTCACACCTGTGTAAGAACACCCCCCAAACTGCCCAAGTTTCCATGGCAATCAAGCACTGTGGATTCCCCCACTACATTCTGGGTCTTTCTGTTTCCACTGAAAAGGCTGCTGCAGCAATGAGTTTTCTCTGTAAGCACCCCCGTAATGGAGTGGGTCTCCAGCCACCCTGCTCGCTCTGCTCCTGTCTGCCCCCTTCCCCCCACTTGCTTTCATCATCTAGAAGCAAGGGACTTGGTGCAGTGACTTTGGTATTTCTACTCCAGGAGAGAGAGTCTTGTTTTAGGACAAGAGGAGACCTCAGGTTGTCAGGGTCCAAGCCTGAGTCTGGACGGCAGTCACTCGTTAACTCAGACACATCTGAGCATGTCTGTGTTGGTGGTGGTGGGCTGGCCAGGAAGGCACCAGGGCGTGGAGGAATCACCCATCCTGAGGGACACCCCAAGTCATTCACCCCACACTCAGCCCAGACAGTGAACCAAAACCACGCCTTATGGTCCATAGTAACCAAACGTGGCTGTTCTTCCCTTCTGGGGCAGTGCCGGGGCTGTGCGCCCACGGAAGGGGTTTGATCGTTCCTTATAGGCACTTCCCAAAAGGTCCATCTGCTTCAACAGAGAGTGTGTGCACTCAGACTTCATCAATCCCGCTGTTTCCTCCAGTATTCTCACCCACTCTTCATCAAACACCCACGCTGCCAGTTCTCGGTGAGTTCTGGCTGCCCGCCCCCCCACGTCCCCAGACCCTGCCAGCGGTACAAAGAGGGGCAAGCCCTTATCGGGCGAGCAGTGAGCTCAGCTCAGTCCTGGGAGCAGGCTGTGCCGGTGACATTCAGGAGATCAGCTTTTGACCGGAGGGAAGGGGAGCCCGTTTTGTGTGATCATTCAGTCCTCAAACAAGTGGGGTGATTTTAAGCGTAACAGATGTGGCCTGAGTTCGGGGGGAAGGGAGCCGCACACAGAATAAAGACCTCATTTCTCAAGATCCCTGGAGCTCCTATAGCAAAGGTGTGGTGTCCTGGGGTCAGGGAGTGTGAGCGCGGCCCAGAGCTGGAGGGAGACCCGGGTGGCTGCGTAGTGTGAGCCTGGCCGATGACATAATAAAATAATACACACAGTACTATGCTAGCCAATGATAGAAGAAGTAATAGAATATAATATGAATAAATGAATGAACGAATGAATGAGGAGGTGATTAGCTGGAAAGACGCTACGTGTTCAAGCCATTTCCTCTTTCTCATCTCATGGCCCGGTATCTGTAGTGATGGTATATGGCCACTCAGAGCAGAATGTCACTAGATGTGGTCGTTTAAAAAAGCAGCATCTCAGTAGCTTAAAAAAAAACAAAAACACCTAAAAATTGATCGAGAACAATGCCAGGCATTATCAAAGCCTTCACATGAGTCAGCTCTATGTCACAACCACGCTTCAGGTGGGCACCGTCATGACCCCCCTTGCACAGATCAGAAGATTGTAGCCACGTAACAGGGGTGGTTGAGTAACTTTGCCATGTCACACAGCTAGTCCAGGGCTCCTTTGGTCTTCCCAGTTCTCTGTGATAAAACCATTATTCCCCCTAATAAGACGATTCTACTTCATGAGCAAGGACTTTACCACCCACCCCCTGTAGGTGGCAGGAAATTGGGTGTGGGTAGGGACTCTGAGGGACAAGGATTAGTTCTTCCCGAAGAGCTCTCTTGGATGGCTTCCCCAACCACCCTGCTTCCCATCTCCTCCCAGGGGCTGCTATCTCAGCATTTCCTCTGGGGATTCAATGACAAAGCCACCCTTGTTCAGCAAATATGCTTTGTTGAATGTTTGGGCAGGCAGGTTACAGGGCACCTGCCATGGCCGTCATTGACCAAATTTGGGCGGACAGGGCCAAGGCTGCTGAGTATTCTCTTCCCAAGGGCAAATCTATAATGGAGGCAGGTCCTACTGGGTGGCAAGGGTGGGACCCCTTTGATGTCCTTCCCAACTCTAAGGTGACATGAACGCTCCTGCTGCCTGGGTGGCCGGAGGGATGGATCTTGGCCACTCGTTCTACCTTCGGCAAGAGTGAATGTCATGTTCCAATCCCCCTCACAGTTTGCCTCTTCCACCTGATGTCTTTGTTTTGAGTGTAATTATCAAACGCCAATAAATACTCAAGTATATTCCTTCCAAAGGGCAAGACACGCTCCAGGGTGTGAAGCAGTTCATGGGGCTCTGCTTCGGATTGTGAAAGAAAGGGTATAAGACAAAAAAAGTCAAGAGAAGAGTTGTGATGGTCTAGCGAGATCTCCCAGGGAACTATAAACCAATTTAGCAGGGTAAGCAGATGAGTGTATGCCCTTGACTGGCCGGGGGAGATCATGGATGCTTCTCTGCCTGCTGGAATGGACTTCGCTTAGCGAATACACATATTAGTAACAGTTACCATTTAGTGAGGGCCTCTTACAAGCTTTGCATCATGGTAAGTCATGCGCTTACTGAATTTATTCTCCCTCCCCAGATTATCTCATTTATATACATGGTTTCTCCTCTCTTACCCATGAGTCACGCAGTTTGAGGCACAGTGCCTCCTGGACTTACAGAACCACCATCCCAGCCATGTTCCTAAGTTATGAAGAATGACAGTGGGGAGGCTGATGGGAACCTGGACATCGTTCTACTTCATTGGAGTCCCTAAATAAGTTTACTACCTTAAAGAAATAGTCCTCTAGGCAAGACCGCTATGCCTTGGACTTTTCATTTTTGGCTTCTATACTTTCAGAATTGCTGGGCCTTTATCAAGGTCTTTGTCTACAAACGGGGGGTGTCTGGGGTTCATCCCACCGATGGACTGCTCCCTGGTGAGCTGGGGAAGGCATGTGGCATCGGTGGTTTTCAAATCACTGCAATCATTCAAACTTGATAGCTTTGGCTTCTTGAGGGCATTCTCTTCGTTCCCCCTGACTGACCGGGAAGGTAGAAAAGGTTACACTGACCACAGGTGGTAGAAAAGAGACCTTTAATGATTTCCTTTTCCCATTAGCATCCATGCCCTCAATTATGGCCACCATATGCCCCTCTGCGTTTTGAGAAGGGAGGGACAGAAGAGGAATGGAGGGAGATTCTGGGAACACTGGCATCTGCTTAGTGGCACAGAACTGGAGCCATGTTGTGCGGGAAGATGTGTGCGTGACATGGGGGTCACGGGGATTCTCAACATGGGGTGCTGAAAGCAGAGGCAGCAGGCTGTGGTCACAGGTTGGGTTTGGGCTCCCACGATGCCCCTCACTAGCTGGATGACCTAGGACACCGGCTATGACAACAGCTATCTGGAAGCACAAGGAGGTCAAGCTGGGTGGTCTCTAGCTCCCTTCCATTTCCAACATCCTCTACTTCCACAGAGAATCTGGGACATGTTGTATCAGAAGTACACAGACCCTAGGCCTGTTCAAACCGCGTCGAAAAGACAATAAGGAATCTCACCAAGGGACAGATAAGACTAGGATCAGAAGACAAGAGACGGTACTGTCTTGAAGGATCGCTGCTCTGTGGAGATAGGACACTTTCTCTCTCTTGCATGTAACTCACGTACGCGATGAGTGCATTCAACACATACCCGAGACTGCAGACGCTGTTCCATTCACAGGGGATTCCCGGAGAACGAGGCTGACGGGCTCCGAGCTAGTGGAGTTTTCACGTCAGGGTTGGGGCGGGTCGGTCAGTGGACAAATGCAGCGCGTTGGAAACACTGCAGGCGCCCAGTGCCCAGGTCTCAGTTTCTGATACCGCTCTCCCGTGAAAGGGACCAGGGCTCGCTGGAGAAAGGGCTGATTCTAGCACTGGGGCAGGAACTAGACAAGGTGAGCTGGAGCACCTCCTCGTGCCCAAAACGAAGTGTCCACAAAACGAAAACAACAACACACAAAAACAAAACCCACACTGAGAGGAGAGTGTCAAGGGGACACAGGGGTCAACTGAAAGAGCTCCCAATGGCCAGGCTGGAACAACAAAAGAAATACAGTATTGGATTGTAACTCAAAGTATAAATAGCTATGCGTCCACACTGATGCAAAAAAGTGATTGAATAAATGAACACACAGGAAGGAAGAGACCCATCTCCTGGATAGAAGAATTCCCAGTAACTGACACAGCTATTGCACCGTCAGGAGAGGGAGCCGAATGCCCCGCTGCTGAGGTGCACGCTGGGCCTAGAGACTTGGTCACAAAGAGGACAGGATGGAAACGGAAGAGCAACTTTACAGAGGGGAAACCTGACACACCCACTACTTCGGCCAGGCGGCCAAGGTCGCCATCGACTGTCACAACTCAGGGTGGTACCCTTGGAATGATGTGCTGGAAGTGGCCTTTGACCCATGTGAGCTTCCTCTCCCAAACCTGAGCCCAGTCAACGCCTGAGAGAAACATCACCAGGGCTCCGACGGGGAGCCTCCCACAGTGCGGATGGCCGGCGCCTTCCGAACGGTCAAGGCCATCGAAGACGACGAGGGTCGGAGAAATTGTCATGCCGAGAGGAGGCCAAGGGGGCATGCCAGCTAAATGTAATGGGGAATCCTGCATGGGACCCAGGAGCAGGAAAAAAGACATCAGCCGAAAACTGAAAATCTGAAAACGCTATGGATATTCGTTATTAATAAAGTACTAATATTTGTTCATAAATTTCAACACATGTACCCCACTAATATAAGATATTAATAACAGGGGAAGCCCTATGCAGAAGCAGAGAGTAAAACACGACTCTGTACTAGCTGTTCAGTTTTTCCATAAGCCCGAAACTCTGCTAAAAAATAAAGCCTTAAAAAAATGATCTGAAGGTCAGAGATGAAAGAAGTCAGAGACTCTTTCTCCTGCTGGCCTTGGAAAACCAACTGTCCAAGTCCTACAGCTGCATGGAATGAATTTCGACAACATCACGACCTTGAGAGAGAAAGGACCCCAGCCTCAGGTGAGACGCCGTCCCTGGCCGACACCTTGATTATTGTTCCCTGAGCAGAGAGCCCACTGAAGCTGTGCTTGCAATTCTGACCCACGGAAACTTCGAGATAATAAAGGTTAGTTTTAAGCTGCTAAAAAAAAAACATTAACTAAAACCATAACACAAATACCAAACATTTCAGGGAGCAGTGGGTGTGCTGCAGACAATTAAATTGACTTGTAGTGAGTGACTTCTTTAAGGTCAAGGAAACCCTCTCCAAATCCTAGCCACCAGGTATGGGTGGGAGAAGCCCGCAGGCAAAGGGATCAGCCAGGTTGGTGCCTTGAAGTAACGCTCTCTGTCCCAGGACCCAAAGGCAGCTGTGGTTGGAGTGACGTGAGTGTAGGGGGAGGAACAGCAAGGAAGATGAGAGAGGGCGCATGAGCCGGATAACACAGGGCTCCTGCTATAGGCAAAGTTGGCGTGCCCCCCCAATTCCAGGGAGGGGCCTGTGGGAGGTGCTCCGATCCTCAGGGTGCAGCCCTGGGTAATCAGATTAGTTCCCTTATGAAAGAGCCCCCAGAGAGCTCCCTCACTTCCTTCCACCATGTCAGGACACTGTGAGAACCGGCCATCTACGACCAGAAAGCAGGTTCTCACCAGACACTGAAGGTGCAGGGCCTCGATCTTGGATCTCCCAGCCTCCAGAACAGTGAGAACTAAATTTAGGTCACTTATAAGCCACCCAGTCTGTGGCATTTTGTTATAGCGGCCCAGGAGGACTGAGACAGCTTCTAAACACGAGGAAGGAATTTGGATAAAACAGTCATGCTAACGGTTCTGTGAAGGGCTGACTGCTGCATGGCAGCGGGGAGGCTCCGGCCTGGACAAGTGCTTGTGGGGCTCAGGTCGGCTGGTGGCCGAGACGGTGGCTGTCTTCCAAGAGTGTGGGAGGGTGGGGAGGGACGGGGCTGGCTGTTCACAGTCCTCTGATAGATCCGTGTGCACGAGGTGGCTCTGAGGCTCACCCAGCGAGTGGATTACGATTAATCGTAGCAGTCACACGCTCCCTTCACAGACTGGCTCCCCCTGTGTCATCCTATTCCTGCGCTTCTGAATACCACTGATGATTCATCCAGACACTTGTCTCTGGCAGGTGCTGGCGCCCGAGTGGTGCGGTGCCAGTTTGGGCTAGATTCTCCCCTGGAAGCCCTGCCAAAGGGAAAACTGGATCCCACCCACCACCCCCAGCCTCCTGGCTCGACAAAGCTGCCCTACTTAATTGCCTCCTCTGGGTTGAGTGTTAATTAAACAATTTGTTGCTAGTTATTTCGCAAGGTGCGGGGGACCCTCTCTGCAGCCCAGGGAAATAGTTAAATCTGGAGCAGGGAAGCGCCCGCTGTGGGCCGTCTTCCTTCACATTCGAACAGGCTGTGAACAGAGTTCTTCCACTTCATTCGGACCCTAGTCGTTTCATCTAAAGTCAGCTTCAAGGCCGTCCTCAGGCTCTTCATGCCAAATTTACCTTGGCCATGCTTGCCGACCCCTTCTTTCCCAGCTGCTCCCCAGGACTGGCCAGCTCCCAAGCACTGCTGAGGTTGGTCCCCACCAGCTGGTCTCGCCTGTCACCCATCTAACCCTTTGGGCACCTGTCCGTGCTCAGCGCAGGTGCCCAAAACCCACTCGGGGTGCAGGTGGAGGCCGTGTTCCATTTTGTCACACTTTACCATAAAGATCTGTAGTTTGAGAGACAGGTTGCTTTGCTGTGTCCATGAAGTGGTCGTCACAGGTATCTGGCTCTCCGAGTTCTTTAACAGGTCAACCTAGAAGGTTTGCTCTTGGAGGGCAGGGACTGCTCAGGTTCTGGGAGCAGTTGGGGCTGAAATGCCTCTTTTTAACATACGCACGATTCTACAGGTCAAGGCGTCATTTCGGGGCTGGCACCCCAGCCTCACAGTAGCTCCCTCTGCGGGGCAGGTGTGGAGGGAGCACAGCCTCTGTTCCTGAGTGGGCCCCTCCCTGGCTCCGGGCATCTGAGCCGCCCCGGTTGTCGGCAAGGACACTAACATTCTGTCTCTGGAAGCCGACTTCAGCAGCCCAGAAGAAAGCGGTCAGAGTCCACAGGTCCTGGAGCCCTAGCACCTGGGCAGATGGGAGCCCTGTGTCTGGCCGGGAGGGTGTGTGCAGGGAGCGGGAGGGGCACGAGATGAAAGAGTGTCAGCTCCAGGAGCTGCGTATTCCTGCTCAGCCCCAGGCCTGTTTGCTCAGCTTTTCTCAGGCTCCTGGGGGGCCTCTCCAGAGCCTCAGAAAAGCCCCAGTGTTCCTGGGGCCTGTCTTTGTGAAACCAAGGGTCTTAGCGAGACCACTCACTACAAACAGAGCCCCTCCACTTCTTTTTCCATTTCGAGAGTCATGCAAGATTTCCACTGGAAGCGGAAGCCAAAAGGGTCCAGCTGCTGCTAAAACAGCGTTCGGACACCAGCTTTACCCCTTGGTCCACTGGGGCGGACACCCAGGCGCAGAAAAGGTCGGCAGGGCCACTTTTGCGCAAGCAGCTGGAGAGAGCCACCAGGGCCCTCCCACACCCGCCTCTGCCGCCCGGTGGGGGACCCAGAGGGCAGCTCTCGGATGAGTGTTGCCACCCTCCTCCTCTCCCAAGCCTGTGCTCACCAGCCCCCACAGACCTGTGCACACCCGGAGGGACAGCCGCCTCCTTCCCACAGCTGACCTGCCCCTCAGCCCCCTCCTCTGCCCAGGGAGCCCAGCGCCGGGCGGCTCGCTACGGGGACCTGAGCTGGGCAGATGCACGTTGTGCCTGAAGTCTCACTGACATTTGTTTCCAAAGGTAGGACTCGCTGTCCTTTCTTTCCATAAATATTTCTAATTCCCTCTGTCTGAGCCCAGTCCCCCCCCCATCCCTCGCTCTGTGCATTCATCAACCCACTCTTCTCGGAGGAGCAGACTGTGGTGGGCACGCCCCATGGTTAGCTCCACTTTGATCTGCGACTCACACCGGGAGACCCAAAAAGCACATTTTCGCTCTTTGGGAGAAGAGAGGCACGCGTAGACTGCCGACTATCACTTATTTCCCAGGCATGGGGACCCGTCCCTGCATAGCCACACGCTTCTCCGCACCGACCGTCCCTCGGGAAGGACCACATTGGTCCTGTGGCAGTAATAGAGAGTAAGGGCACAGGCACGGTGGCAGGTCCGGCCCCGGTCGGCCGCCTCCGTGGTGCCTTGTTTGGGAACGGGAGCAGCGTGTAGGGCAAATAAATCAAGGGTGAGGCTTTGAAAGGGGAAATTGCCCAGGCAGCACCTGCTTCCCGCCCTGACACCCCGTACGTGTGTAAAACGCCCAAGGATCTCCTGGGTTCACACCTGCTCAGGTGGGGTCTGACCCCCGTCAATGCCGTAGCCACACCAGGCAGTCAGACCCCTGAGGGCAAGGACCACACCTTACTCGTCTTATTATCCTCTGCATCCCCAGCAGCTAGAGCAGTGGCAAGGGGTTAGAAAGAATTCAAAAATTTCTTTGATGAATGAATGAATGGGTAGAGCCCCACCTGAGTTGTGGCTTTCATCTGCCCTGTACCCAGCCACGCTCCCGGAATCCTAGGAACCAGAACCTTCCTGCCCGCCCCCTCCCAAGGCCCCACGCCCGCGCCTTACCTCCCATGAGGAAGAGGAGCCCTGCCACGTACTGCATAAGGCCTCGGTCCCAGCAGCAGCCCAGCACGCCGATGATCCAGCCGAAGAGGATGATGGCCACCGCCATGCCCATGAAGCCGGCCGTCATCCTGCGCAAGTCTGTGGGGAAGCGGGAGGGCCAGAGTTAGCATCCGAGCCTGGCACTCAGGGTCAGGGTGCGCGTCGCCCCCCAGTAGAGGGGGGCAGTGCAGGGGGCAGGAAGGAACCGGCCCTTTTCAGAAGGGTTGGCACAAAGGTTCCTTTGTAGAGGAGGGCCCCCGTGGCGCCTGTATCACCGCGCACAGAGCATGGCAGGCAGCTTGGTACATACACACACACAGGGAGAGACTGTCATAATAGTTGTCACTTCCCGTGTGTCTGCTTTGTGCCAGGCATGGCACTGTCCTTCCAGCGTCTGTAACAACCTTCTGGGCCAGGTACTGTTGGATTCCTACTTGAAGATGGAGTAACTTGCCTCGCACCATACACCCAGTGAGTGGTAGGTCAGGGCACCCAGCCCGGAGCTGTGCGCCCAACCTTGGCCTCATTCACCTCTCAGCGGGGCAGGGTCTGGGCAGTGAGTCTCCACCTGCCGAGGGCGCCCCTTGTTCACTCCGGAGTTTGCTGCTCTCCCTGGGGGGAGGCTGCAGGTCACGGCCTCCAGGTCCTCTCCCTCCTGGCCAGTTCCCAGGGCTCTGCTTCCCTTGCACATGGGGCTGCAGGGTGAGGACCCTCACTTGCTGCTCTCAGACTGAGCCCTGGGGCAGACCCTCTCAGCCCTCTGCATGCCAGGCCAGCCCAGCTTTCTGGGTCAGGCCCTTCCCCGCTCCAGGACTCTTTGGTCGTGCCAGACAAAGCCCGGCGTGGGTGGTGGGTGCCGGCAGGAGGAGGGCTGTCCAGAAAGGAGGGATTTTCAGTGGCAGGAGGAGGGCAGAGCTGCTGTCCCATCTTAGCGAGCCACGCTCGCTCACACCTGGAGATGGCTCAGTCTCGGCCACGGATGCTTCGTCCACTCTCCACGGTAGTCAAGGGCAACGGGATGGTGGGAGTGGGAACGAGAGGCTGGGTGTTCTCACTGGGTAGGAGGCTGGGAAATTTCTCTTCTATGCCCCTGTTACTGCAGTAAGGGTTCCCTCTTACTGCAGGGAGGGTTTGTAGGAGAAGTCTTGGCCCCTTCGTCAGCACTAGAGACGGACAACCCTGCTGAAGCCATAGAGCCCCTCCCTGTTGCACTTGGCCTTGCTCCTTGGAAGGCCTGACTGATCCCCAGGCCCTGCAGACCCATGGGAGCAAAGGTACTGCCCGAGGGGTTTAAGTGGATAACGTGTCACGTAAGGCATGTCCACTTGGCCTAGGCAGGGGTGGGCTCCCTGGGGGTCACGTGCCTGGCAGGGAAAGGACATACAAGTCAGAAAGAAGGGAAGGTTCTTGTTATTGGAGAAGGAGAACAAAGTGTTTTTACTTGGAAGAAAAAGAGGAGAAAGCAGAAAGGGAAATGGGGAGAGGATAATTCCTCTTCCGAAAGTTCCAACACCAATTATTCATAGGCTGTGGCCTCTATCAGAGATAAGTGCGCTCTGCTGTCTCCCAAATAGCTGTGTCAACAAAAGCGGAGGGTCATGCTAAATTGTTGATCTGGAAAGAAGGATGAAAACCAGAGGGCAGGCCTGAGTTATTTTCACTGACCGGGGAGGAGACGTGCCCTTGCCCTGTGAGTCTGACTGTGCCGGAGCTGTTTATTTTAACCTAAAACCCATGTGGTAACTCAGAGCAGCTTCAGCAACAACTTGGAAGGTAGGTGTGACAAGAAACAGTCCTGTCTTACAGATAAGAAAAGCCAAGAGCCAAAGAAGTTAGGTAACTGACAGTCTCAAACCGGGGAACTGAAAGGAGACTGAGTTGGCTTGAGCTGGTGGGAAGATGCAACACATAATGTAACTGACGACCTACTGGGTTATCCTGACAGAGTGAACAAATGTATCTTGCATCTCTTCCTCCCAAGGTAAGAGATTTTTCTTTAAGATAGAAATGTATAAGGATGGGGAAAAAATAGGAAAGGAGACGGTGACAGCAACACAAAAGCTGACGGACAGTGAGACTGATTTAGCAGGTTCAGAGCCCAACCTAGAGCCCGCAGCCGAGAAGCTAAACCCAACCTGCCCGATCCCCAGGGGGTTCAGAACTGGCTCCAACAGATTCCTTTGGATCAGGGACACAGAGGGGAGGGACATCAACCAAGGATTTGGTGGAGGTTGTTTGAGATGGCGCTAGAGCCTGAAATCCTCTCCCCTGACCCTACTCCCCATCCTCAAGGGTGTAGTGTGAGTACTTACGGCTGGGGGCGGGGGGGGGGGGTGGTCCACTAGTTCAGGTGCAAGCTGACCGGCCAGTGCAGCTGACGGTCACTGCCCAGACGGCGGTTATGGGTCTATGCACATACAGAAGGCTGGATGCTTACTCTTGAGACCCCAGCCATTTTACTCCCAGAAGCTGACTATCTCTGGCCTCCGCCCTCCAGCCCGGAGGCTGGGAGAGGCCTTCGCAGTGATGACCAGGGCAAGAGGAAAGACCCGCACACACACTGCCACTGGGCTGCCCCACGAGCAGCCGCTGGACCACTCTCCAGTAAAGCCCACCCACCACCCTCTCATGCTTCCAGGCAGCTCCTTAGCATCCCAACAAGACAACTCAGCATCACCAGATGTCTGAGAAAAGCCTGTAACCTGGGAGAAAAAGGACCTGAGGAAACACTATGCAGAAAGAAGAAACAATAGTTTTAAAATATTACTGATATTCCCAGAGAGACAGGAGAAGAAAAGTAGTTTGCCTCCACGAAATAAAAACAGGATACTATTGAAAAGAGCCATCCAGAGAACCAAAATAACTCCTTAAAATAATAGAATCAAAAATCACTGAAATTTATATTACAAAATCATTCCCAGTTCATGGATTAACTAACAGTCCTATCCTGTTCCCCCCAAAAAGGTTAAAGCGGGCTTGCAAGCCACACACAGTACAACAGGATAAACATAACTAATGAGGAAACAAAGGAAAGAGAAAGTAAAGAAATAAAAGAGCCGCGAAGCTGGATACACACTCGCACACACAAAATTTAGTCCACGAGGTCCTTAGAAAGGTAAGTACAGTGGCCATATTTGAACTTAAAGGTATTAGATATTACGTTCATTGCCTTAAAATCTTTAATGCCCTTGGTTTACGCTTGGGCAAATGCCAGGGGCCGCTCTGCCTCTGGGATGGGATGTCCCGCCGGCAGCCGGCCCCACCCCTGTGCATCCGGGTTACCCTGTGTGTCGATGTCACGTCTCTTTAGAAGGAAAAAAACTGCCATTTCTATCCTTTCTGACAGCTCACTGCGCCCACAGCAGTGCTTTGCCTCCAGGAACTTACATCACTGATATTTCTTTCCCTGCCTCTTCCTGCCTTTTTAGAAGAAAAAAAAGAAAAGAAAAGAAACCCTAAAATCTGTCTGAAGCCCTGGAAAAATATTATGCAGGGTCGGTCTAAGAATAATCCCCTTTGGAAAAACCCCAGAATAGAGGTGAACTCTGCAGGTTAAGGCTGAGATAAAGAAAAACCTCATGGATCGTGTTGGGCTAGAGGCCATTATCTGTAGTCTGTAACCCTAAGGTCTACCATGCTAATTTGTGAAATAAGAAAGGTGCGCTCTAAACTTTTTAACAAAAGAATGCAGTTCAGTGTGGTGGAAAGGGCTGGGCAAGTCGGCGGGGGGGGGGGGGGGGGGGGGGGGGGGGGGGGGGGGGGGGGGGGGGGGGGGGGGGATTGATAATGAGGGAGGGCGGACAAGGAAAACCATTAAATAGATGCAGAAAAAGCCCTTCTCTTATGTGGAAAACTTTTGATTTTGAAGTTTACATTCCTATTAACATTTAAATGGAAAGGTATTGCTTGCAATGCTACATGGGAAGCCAGGATATATGCATGTAAAGAAACACCACTTACAGAAGAAAACTGTTCATGTGCTCCAAACATCTTTCTATTTGCTCTTTCAAGACCTTGCACCAAAATATTATGATGATTGGAATTAAAAAAAAAGAACAGAAATGGTGAGGGTCAGTATGGATTAGACCTTGTTGTGACAGTGAAGGCTGAAGATAGGGAGGACACTGCCTCTATGGCCCCAGCATCAAGAGTGTGGAGGGACCAGCAAGGCCGTGGTCACCTTCCCCGGCTGGCCACACGTGCACCTCTGGTTGAGACTAGTTTGCAGGAAGCTCTCCCTTCGGTGTGATGTGAACCCATTGCCGGTGGAAGGACGTCAGCTGCTCTGGGATCTAGGCATTCGCTCCTGAATTAGTCAGTCCCTTGGGGTGACCTTCTGCACAGCAACCAACTCTGAAGGAAGTGGGAGTGTGGCTCCTTGGTAACCACAGTGAGATTCGCCAGATGGGGGTGGAAGCACAGACTCTTGGAACCAGGCTGGCCCGGTTCGAATCCATGGCTGTGTGAACTTTGGCAAGTTAGTCCAGCTGCCATACTTGTCAGTGGGGGTTATGACGGTACTGACTTCAAAGGGGATTTTAGAGCAAGAGGGTTAAATAAGTTAAGACGTGTAAACTGTTTAAAAGAGTACTGGGCACCAAGCTTGAGCTATAGGAGTATAAGCAGAAATGGAAGTCACTTAAGTTGGTGCTCTTTTTTCATGTACGGCATCCTTTGCATTTGCTGCACATGAGCGCACAGGAGCTGAGCAACATGCCGGGGGTTGCCCCTAATTAAGGCTTTGGTGGCCGGAGGGAGCGGGCTCCCGCAATCTGTCCCTGTGCCTCTCAGGTACCTGCGGAGGCCAAGGGGAAGGCTCTAGTTTTCTGTTCATTAACACTGAGGTGGCATTCGCCTCGGAGCAGTGATGCGTGTTATCCTCCGAGGACCAAAACAGCTGGAGGCTACAGCAGCTAATGGCAGAGGTGCCGGGGGCCATAGAGGCTACTCGAGCCCCGGGCCCTCACAGCGAGAACTACACTGATCTGGAAGGAAGAGACCCGGGCAAGGCTGCAACAGACTGCAACCCTGTCGGGAGGGCTTCAGTGACCTGGTTGATTAAAACTGAAACAGGGAAGTAGCTAACGGGAGGTGTTGGCTGTAGCTTTCCTTAAGTTGGGTTTCGCATTGTAATGCAGTTATGTTTAAGAAAGTATTTTTGTCTGAAAACAAATCATTGTTATGTTTCGGTGAGAAAGTACCTGCCTTGGGGCTTTGATCCCGAAAAGGTCCTTTCCTCCATCTTGCTCCAACTCCCCTGTTCCTGTCCCCCGAGGCTCTCATCATAACAGACTGCACTTCCCTGAATGACTGGCTCCTCCCTCTCCACTTGATGGTACTGTGCTCTCTGCCAACATGGCTGCCCACATGCTCCGCCTGGCTAGCTTCTCAGCATCCTTAAAGATTTCCCCAACAAGTAAATGTCTGGGAGCCTGCCAGGTACGGTGGCACATGCTGGTGTCCAGGGGCTCCTGTAGCACTTGGTCAATACCACTCCTCCAGCACTTCCTACATGTCTTATTGCAATTACTTATGCCTCCCTCCCTCTGATAAGTGCGAGCTTGTTCAGGGACGTGGTCATGTCTGCTTTGTTTTGTTTCCACATTATTGACGTGAGCAGGTGTTCGCTAAATGAGATCATCATCCCACGCTGTAACAATGACTAAAACTGCATGCACCGTGCAATAATGTAGGTTGAGGATGCACCTACCCAATTCAACCCACTTCTGTGACCCAGATGGCACGAGGACTTGAAGACAATTTCCCTCTCCTCCAAATTAAAGACTGTTTGAAAGCCAGCACGAATTATCGTTTAGAAATTCAACATAGTTTTTATCATACACAAGCATCCACATAGGCCCAAATTCCGGATCACACGGGCCACACGATGTGGGGACTCCCTAATCATAGAGTTTGTAAAATGAGCACATAGGAGACCCCACAGATTACGAACCCCACAGATGTTTCTGTGCTGCCTCTCAAGTCAGGAAGAGATCGTGAGTTGAACATAGCTGCGGTGAAAATAAAAAATGATTTCTGGGTCAGAGGTTGGGCTTGAAGTTTCCTCCTCCTCAGCCTCACCTCTGAATCAGAGAGCTGCCATAAATAGGGACATTGTGTGATGCTGCCGTGTACAAATCACATCCATTGTCAAAACAATGGAAAGCAAATTGCACAATTTCTACTCGCCTGATAAAAGCTAGCTCAGCAGCTAAAGCAAGAACCTGGAGACAAGAAAGGAGGAGAGGGGAAAGACCCAGAACTGAGCGGCAGAGTCCCAAGCCACACCATCACAAGAATGGCCCCCTTGTCCCTGCAGCCACACCGCTAAGCCAGCAGCAGAAGCTGCAGAGGATAAAGATGAAACGGAAGCTGGGGCTCAGCCAGCCAGATGCAGCCGGGTAGGCCCAGCGCAGCTCGGGGTCTCGGTCACGGGGTCCTCCTGCTCTGAGGGATGTGCTAGGTCAGCACCATCCCCTCTTCCCCCCCAGAGAAGCTCCCACTTCTTCTCCTCTGTATCACGCATCACTGGTAGCTGAGCTCAGAGTCTGGAAATTGGGGTGGCATGGCACGAATGTGTCCCCAGAGAGTCCCCACAGAGCAATCAGAAGATGTGAGCTTTAAGATGCACGAGCACCTTAGAGGGTGCCGTGCTTTCCAGGAAAAAAAAAAAAAAAGCTGTAGGTATCTGAGGGGTGGTTGATGGCAAAGAATTTGAGAAGCCTGGAGAAGGGGAAGGTAAATAGGAACGAACGTTTATTGTGTGTTTACTACGTGCAGGCACTGGGTTGGGCGATTTACACAGAACATGTCCTCCGAGCCTCCCAATGGTTCTGTAAGGTAGATGCGCTTTTTCCCACCTTGCAGGCTTAGAAATGGGGACAAGGGAGTTTCAGCTGATCACAGTCACACAGGCAGGGAGAGGTGGGTCTGGGGAAGGCGGCGGCCGCCCCAGGTCCTTCCTGTGACCCCTTTTCCTCTTTCAAGGCTACGTTGCTTCAAACCTCGGAAGAGAATTTAGCAGGAAGTAAAATGGAATGTTATTTGGCCACCAAAATTACTCTTTTGAAGAATGTCAATGACAGGGGAAAAGTTTATAATAGAAAACAAAGTGAAAAAAAAAATAGCGCCTGACCCCTGCACGGCAGGACCCGCAGATGGGCCCACACGTGTATGAACACCACACGGGGAAAGCAAGGGAGAAGCATGCCACGTGTTCACAGGGAGCCCTTCTGGGCAAAGAAAAATTTGGAAGCAAAGAAGTGCTTGCTATACATAGCTAAGTTCTCTTAGAACTTAGGGGTGGGGGGAAAGGCAATGAAACTGACAAGAATTGGTGACTGAATGGGAGAGAGGAGGCAGAGAGATAAGTCACTGACAACTCCCAGGTTTCTGGCTTGGAAGATGAGAAAAACGGCAATTAACCAAGGCACCGAACACAAGGAGAGGCACAGAGTACTGCTTCTCTGTCTGGATTTATTTTTACTTGTATTCCTTTTTTTTTTTTTTTTATGGAGAAGGGATGGGAGGAAGGACAAGGACAGGTCTTATACAAGAAGAGGGGGTGATAAGTTTGGTTTGTTAAGTGCCGAGGAGACGTCTAATTGGAGATGCTCATGTGGCCCTGGCTGTGTGGGTCTAGTGCACGGGAAAAAGACTATTGTTTGAGATCCTGATACAGGACTCCTGTCATTAAAGCCATCGGACTGAACACCTGCTCTCCCGGGCTAGGTGTATAAAAGCAAGAAGGCAAGGTAGCTGAGGACAGAATTTGAATACCAGTGTTTACAGGTTGAGTGGAGGGGAAGAAGAATGAGAGTGGATGGCCAAAAAAGGTGGGGCAAAATCCAGCCCAGGGGACCCTGGGGGAGTGAAACAGAGCAAGGGTTTCAGTGATGGCCGATGCTGCTGAGGCGAAATAAGACACGATGTCATAAAACACTCAGCAGAGACTCACTGAGCGCGTTAGTTGTGTGCCAGGCATTGTGCTAGCAATAGGGAACACGGCAGGTCATAGAACTGGCATGGTCTCTTCCCACACTGAGTCGTGACTTGGAAGGGGCTCCGTTAGGGGAACTCAATCTCCTTGAGTTAGTAGGAAGGAACTGGAAGTAAGAAGTAAAAGTCGATTCAAATACCATGCTTTCAAGGAGGCTGACGGCAGAGAAGAGGAGGAAAATGGGGTCCTAGGGTGAAACACAGGGGAGGGAGAACTTTTCTTTCTTTTTTTTTTAAGTGTGTAAGACTTGAGTCTCTTTCTATGCAGAAGAGAAGGAATTATCTGACAGGGCGAACCTGAAGATACCAGGGGCAAAGCCCTTTCACATGTATCCTCTGAATTTTATCCAAACCAAAAGGCCAGACCCACACGCAGACTCAGGGACATCCCTGATTCCACTTGACCAAGATCCTTTCTGAAACCTCTCGAGTATTTCTACCCAGAGTCACCCGTTCTGCAGGAACGCCCACCGTGGGCACACCTGTGGGCCAGACCTCTTGCTTAGGGCATTCCTGCATTCACGGACTCCTTCATCGGACCATCGTTTGCAAAGCCCCATCGCTTAGCCAGGTGCTGTTCTACAAAGATGTGTAAGATACCAGCCCTTCCCTAGAGGAGGCTGCAGGGCTAGAAAGCCGTGTCTCGTGTGGTCTTGCCATCGCTTGGGACACCAGAGGTGGCGTTATCTCTTCTTTGTGTGACTCTCAGCATCTAATACATAGTAGGGGCTCTAACTCTTCATAGAACGAAGGAACGACTCTACTCTGTTTAGTAGATACACGACTGACTAGGAGCCCACAGTGCCTCTCCAGGAAGGTCAGTTAGCAACGGACAAAGGAGCTGATCTTTACTTGTCACTTAAATGCCAGGCGCTGTTGACAGTGCACAGCTCACTTAGAGCCAGTCATGAGAAAGCCTTTTCTATTAGTTGAAAAGTGATGCCTAATGGCTTCACTTTTATGTTTTCAAGTGTTTTCTACTTTGTGTGTGTGTGTGTATATATATATATATATATTTTTTTTTTCCCCCCATGCTTGAAGGGTCTCATGTGACTGGAAACATTTTTTATGCTTCATGTGTTGTCAGTCACTTCTGGATTTTGCCGGTGTTTGGCTCTTGGGTCTTTCATTAAGTAAACACTTATTATGTACTTGGGGTCAGGTTCCATAAGAGACAGCACCCCACCCCTTTGGCCCCGTGTGCCCCCTCCCTCTGTCGACACTGTCATGGTTCTGTGGCAGCCCTGATGTTCCAGCAAGGTTCTCATGATTGAGGCCAGGGTCAAGGGCAGATGTGTGAAAGTCCACAACAAAAGAAGAAACATTGGGCAAAAACTTCATTTTTTTGGTTCTTCCAAAGGAACTGGTGTGTTTGATTTACCTTTGAGTTAGAGGGGAAAAAATAAAGCATGGCTTTTTTTTAAGTGTGATGGATAAAATATTGAAGGCACCATACTCCCATGTGGATACACAGCCCTCTCTACCCCTGTCTCACTTCTAAAGGGCCAGGAGCCAAGCTGTTCCTCTGACACCAGCTCATCAGCCTTCACACTTCCCGAGGCCTCCCACAGTCAGCACAGAACAATCCTCACTCTCAAGGTTCATTTCTGCATGCTGGGGACACTGTCCTTGTCACTGGAGAAAGGAAAAAGAACGAGTGCCCTCGGTGCTTGTAGGATTGAGATGCAGGAGTGGGGGTGGGGGAGGCACTCCTGCACCCTGGGCCAGACCTCATGGGTCTGTGAGCAGAATGGACTCTCCTGGCCAAGTTACCTCGATGGTCCCAGTGATGTTAAAAACGAGGGGCACACTGTCCTGCCTGCCCAGAGGCCTCGACACCGGAAGACAGAGGCAAGAAGACTGAGGGTTTTGCAACTGGAAGAAGGTGAGACTGGGCTCCTGGCGCTGAGAGCTTATGACTCCCGCAAGAATTTAAAGAGAGCATTCTCTATTGAGAGGTGAGAATTTGAATTTATTTTAATTTATCATATTAAACTGTACTGTGGCTGCATTAACATGTATTTGCGACCTACCTCAATCGGAGCTAAATTCCCACTAACCTGCGGTCTATTAACTCTACATGGACAATGCGGGCCTGTCTCCAAGGCTCCGGGCCCACATGTCTCATGACTTTCTGAACGTGTCGGTGAGGCTTAGGCCTCCAGT
>PVJD01011724.1:0-44397 GCA_004026545.1 Mormoops blainvillei | reverse complement strand
TTTGGAAAGTATACTTTAATATTAGCCTGTCTTTTCCTAGCCAAACTAAGTTCTTAGCAGCTTCTCCCAACTTGTTTTACTAACGTTCTCCAGTTTATGTCAGCAGTATCGGCACTGAAGTTTAAACTGGGCACAATGTCAAAAACTTGTTATGTTACTGTCCTGCTTTTGTGATAAAAGACAGGCGCCACATGCCAATTTATTTTTCCATTCATTCCATTTTTACAACAACATTTTTGTACTATACGCTGCAGGGCACTGAAGAGGAATGAAAGATAAGTAATAGGCATACATATACACACACACACAGTCACAGACTCCCTTTTAAGGAAACCTAGAAGGCAATGGGGAACAGATCTGCGCGTTGATAACCACTGCAGAACACCAGCAGATACCGATGAAGGGCTATGAAAGGTTATGGAAATAATCAGTGTTAAATTTGATTGGGGGCATCAGGGAAGGCCTGACAAAGAATGTGACATTTTAGCTGGGCCCGGAAGAGTGACTGGGGTTTTGAAGGACGGTGAAAAGGCAGGGTATTCCCAGTGGCAGGAAGAGCAGAGGATTCAAGAAATGCAGAGGATTCAAGAAACGCACTGGGGGCAAGTTCTCCTATGAAACTGGAACACACAGGGACTTTGTAGGAGTTACCGGTTAAAGGATTTGGGGGTCTACTGCTGCATAACAAACTATCCTAAAACTCAGTGGCTTAAAACAACACTTGTTTATCATTTCTCATACATTTACTGCTCTAGGATGGACTCAGCGAGGATGTTCCTACTTCACATCTCTCTCCTCCTGTTAGGGGGACAGCAGCAGGTGGTCTGAGGAGTTTCCTCTAATAAGATGGCTGAGGAGCAAGACGACAAGTCACATGGTCCATCCTGAGACAAGGAGTGAGGAAACAGATTCAGACTCTTTAGTGGAAGAAATAGTAAAGCCACGTGGCAAAGGACATTCGTACAGAGGGGGGTGAATTATTGGAACCAATGCTGCAGTCTACCACTGGGACAGGAGAAAAACCTTGAATGCCATGATAAGGAATGAAACTTTGTTGCTAAGAGACTAAATCTTAATTGTTCCTACCACAGAGAGAGAGAGAGAGAGAGAGAGAGAGAGAGAGAGAGAGATGATAATTTCCTGAAGTGATAGAGGCATTAACTAACTCCAAGGTGGTAATCATATTGCAATAAACAAACATATCAAATCAACAAGCTGTATACCTTAAACTTCTACAGTGTTACATGTCAATTATATCCCAATAAAAAAAAATAAAAGAATTAAACTTTGTTCTAGGCAAGGGGAAATCATCACTTCTTTTTTTTAAAAGCAGAAGGTCAGCGTTAGATGATTCTGCCTGCCAGCTAGGTGGAAAATCAGAGAGAGTTTACAACCATGTGAACTAGGATAGTGTTTGTGGGAAAAGGGACAGAGAGACAAATTAAAGATAGTCCTTAAGTAGAATAAAACAGGTCATGATTTGGAGGAAGAATAAGAAAAGCTAAGATGCCACTTAGGTTTCTAAATTGGTATAGTGAACCAAGTACTGATAGCAACAATAATTCAAGTTACTTCTATTGAGCATTCATTTTTTGCCAACTACTTTATCAAACATTTTATGCATACTATTCCATTAAAGTGCCACAAAAACTATGACATAATGTTATAATTTTCTATCCCCATTTTATCAATGAAAATAATACTGATGCTCAATAACTTTGAATAACTTGCCCAAGGTTCAAAGCAAATAACTGGGTTTTGTCAACTGGGTTTTGAACATGAAATCACTTTGATTCCAGAACATGAACCCGTAACCTCTTCGGCCACCTGATCAAGACAGGGACAACAAAGCAACCATCTCCTGGTTAGTTCCCAGGGAGGCACTAACATTTGATGTGGGGTAGGGATTGCTTTAGTGAATTATATTCTGGCCCACCAAACCATTTTTAAGTTATAAAATGCCACAGTATTTATTGGTGTAAAACATTTTAATATGTTTAAATACTTGATATTTGAGTCATTTACATTTTGACTCAAAGGTGCGTTCATTCGGAAAGCATTCAGAGCCAGGCCCTCCCCTGTTTCAAACCCTCCCAAAGTATCTTACTCTGGTTCCCATTCCTGTGCTTCTAATGAGGACCATGTGTATTCATCAGAAATGTTTCCCACAGGACCTTTGGGCACCGCTATACGTCCTATAGTCCCTAATGGAGTTGTTTAAGAATGGGGTTGGGGTGGGAAGAGAAAACAGCATGCCTGTGGATGCGGATTAGAGGAGAAGGGAAAGGGGTTGGGAAGTTTCTGGCTTCACTTCCACCCCTCCCCCTCATTTTTCCATCTCCCCATTCTTTCCACTCCTCTTTCCTCTTCTCCTCAGAGACAGAACTACCCTCATAAGCGCAGCTCATCTCTCCCAGGCCAATTCTTATCAGTCAGAATCTTCTTCCCCAGTCACCCTTCCTAGAGAGGCCCAAACTCAGATGGGCAGAGCAACTTGGATTCTGGCCTTCTCTGAGGTGGAACAGTCCCTGAGGACTGTGTAGAAGCAGTGAGACCACAGCTCACCTTTTATTGCACAAAATAGATGCCAAACTACGACCATTGCCATGCAGTCTCTAGTTGGGGGAATGCAAACGGTGTCATACATACACATATAATTACATATATATAATTTAAAATAAAAGGCAGAATGGCAATGAGATAAACTTTACCTGTATCTCCCTATAGATACACACATATTTTAGTTGCCATTCCATCTTTTTTTTAATTTAATTTTTACTGACTTTTAGAGAGAGAGAGAGAGAGAGAGAGGAGAATGACAGAGAAACATCCATCTGTTGTTCTGCTTATTTTTTAAAAATGTTTATTGATTTTAGAGAGAGGGAGAGAGAAAGATCATTGTGAGAGACAAACATCAATCAGTTGCCTCCCATATTCTCCCGACCGGGGTCCAAACCCACAACCCATGTATGTGCCTTGACTGGGAATTGAACCCCCAACACTTTGGTGCTCCAACCAAGCCACAATGGCCAGGGCTATTGCTCCACTTCTTTATGCATTCATTGGTTGCTTCTTGTATGTGCCCTGACCAGAGATGGAACCCGCCACCTTGGCACCCAGGACGATGTTCTAACCCAGCCTGAGCCACGGCTGTCTATTTTAATCTTACTTATGTCACTGAATATTATTTTAAAATGTTAGTTTATTTTTATTAGGATTTCTCAACTATATCACTTAAAAATTAAGAGAAAGCAAAGATTCAAGACTTTTCTACTCATTAAAAATAAATCTACTCTGTATTTAAGTAAAATATAAATATATAAAGTACATAAATGTATCTCATAAAATCTATACCTGTGTGTAAATATATGTAATTCTCCCTTCTTCTGGTACATTCATTCATTCACTTACACTTCAACACTGGACAGGAAGTAGGGCTGCAGCAGTGGCCTATGAGGTAAAGGGGATGGGGTATTGTGATGGTTAATTTTATTCTGGACTTAGCTGGGGGAAGCCAGAGGGGGCATATTATTTGGTCAAATGTTATTCTAGATGTTGCTATAAGAGTGCTCAGGGGATGAGAGTAACATTTAAATCTGGCTTTTGAGTAAAGCAGGTTGTCCTCCATAATGTGGGTTGGCCTCATCCAATCAGTGAAAGGTCTGAATACGGAACCCTCCCTGAGCAGAGCAGGAGGGCATCCTGCGAGCACACAGCCCTTGCACTCACGCTGGGAGCCTTCCCGGGGTCTCAGTCTGCAGGCCTTCCTTGCAGATTTTGTATTTACCAAGCACCAAAATCAAGTGAGCCAACTCCTTAAAATCTCAATCTCTCAATCTCTATCTCTCTCCCTCTCTCCTCTCTCTCTGTCAATGCGTATATGCTTGCATGCTGTTGGCTCTGTTTATCTGGAAAACCCCAACTAATACAGGTATGGAGGCCTCCCTCCACCCCTCCCTTCTCCATAGGGATAATCCTCCAGTTCCTCCCATCTCTCCCAGCCCATCCTAAAACCCCATATAGAAAAAACTCTCACCGTGGAGGACTCGGCGGGTGCACAGCCCAGACACCATCATGATCCAGTGTCTGGCTCTTCTGCCCAGGCCCTCGGGCCTTGCGCCACTGGGGGCTCCAGCTTTCCAACCGCCCGTTTTTACATTTCTTTGCTTGAAAGAGCGGGCTGAGAACACCCTCTCCCCCACCAACGCAGGCACGCACTGCACGCACTGCACGCACAGAGCTGCCCTAAAAGCCTGAAGGCAATTCATGAACAAATAGCGCAGCTCCCCACGGCCTGGGTGGGAAAACCGAGGCACGTGTTTTATCCCGTTCACCTGCGTTTCTGGGTGGGGTTAGGCGCCCGTTTCCCACTGTGGAACTTACTTGTACTTCCCTAACGACTCAATACTTAAAACCTGGCCTTGGGGCCTGCTACCCAAATAACACCTCCCGCAGCTCCCAAATTACTGCTGTTCATTCGCCAAACAAAACAGGGGTTGACAGAGACAGTAAACTGAGGGATGGATGTAAAGTTGTGCATCACTTTTCTAATTGGCAGAGGCTGAGCGCGCTGCTTGGTAAGTATGACTGCTGTGCGGACTCCGGCATTCTCTGAGCATGGGGGTGGGGGACGTGGCCCGAAGAGACTGCTGAGAGTGCAAAACTCCTGTCCTGCTTTTTATCCTGCAGATTTGTGTGAGGTTTGCATTCTGTTGCACGATCTATCCTGTTTTACCACCCACCCTCCCACCCTCCCCTCTGCCTGCAATCTTTGATTTTCCAGGATGATGGATACATGTTTATCTTGGGGCTTCATGCATATCACTATTACTTTTTGGGAGGCATTGGCCCTGGATACTCTAGAATTGATCTCTGGATTAGGCCCGACGGCAGATCGGTATGCTATTTCTACACTTTCGGTTTTGGGTGCTTTGTCTGAAGAGTGGCCTTGGAATTGTACGACTGCCCCATGTGGAAGAACACAGTAAGACACGCACGTCCAGAATCATCGCGGCAAGTACCTGGCCGTAATTGCACGATTCAACCTAAGACCCCACGGAATAAAAATAACGAGGGTGGGAGAAGATTCTGGAACAACTATCCCCCTTAGGGACATTCTTAATCAAACTGCATGCCAGTCACATCTTGTGCCCCACAGTGGCCTCTGGAAAGCAGAGGAATCCTGATAGTGTGTTGTGAACACAAAGACAACAAGCTTTGTCTTTCCTATTTCCCTTTGTTCATTTGTCCAGTGCCCATTTTCTCTCTTATTTTAAAGATTGTATTTACTTTTAGAGAGAGGGGAAGGGAGGGGGAAGGGAGGAAGAGAGGAGAGGAACATCAGAGTGCGCGAGATACATAGATTGGTTGCCTCTCGCATACCCCCAACTGGGGGACCTGGCCAGGAACCCAGGCATGTGCCCTGACCAGCAATCTAATCAGTGACCTTTCGGTTCATAGGCTGGCGCTCAACCCAGAGCCACACCAGCCAGGGCCAGTTTTCCTTAATTACACTCCACATACATTGTAGGCAGCCTTAAATCCTTCCCAGAACAAAGTAGGGTATGAATTAAAAGGGATGGGGCAGGCACTGGTTGTCCACAGGGCACACTACGACGCACACTCTGGGAAGCAGAGATCCTGCCTGTCTGCACCACTTAAAAGTATCACAAAAAAGTGCTGGAGCCAGATGACAGCCCTGCCCCTGCTGAAACGCCTCCTCTCTTCTGGTCCCTGGGTTTGCAAAAGGGCTCATTCCTGTATTTAAAGGACATAAGCAAACTGAATCATTGTGTATTTAGTGTATTTTTTCTATCCACAAGAGGTCGCTTTTACTTGTGAAATACTCAGATTTGAGTCAGTGCCTTGAGGACTGCTCAGAAATTCAAGGTACTGCACTAAGTGGTTTATGAATTATAGCACCCATATTGATAGAGACACAACCAAGGATCTATCTGTAGTGTAACTCAGGTATGAGTAAGATGAATTTCTAACGCAACTAAAACAAGTTTCACAACTTGGTGTCAACTCATATTACAAATGACCCTGAATGGAACCAAGACTTTTTTCTTTTGCTCGATTCAGTGTACTTTTGATTCACACAAGCCTAAATTCCTAGGCTGTCTTGCTTAAACTGTAAACATATTTTAACCTTTAAAGAGTAAATGTAGAAGTATAAACTGATGCAACTTTTCTAGAAGCAACTGGCAATAAACATGAAGAGCCTTAAAAATGTTCCTATGCTTTGCTCAGCAACTCCACTTCTGAGAACCTAACTGTAGAAAAGAACTGAATAATCACTGATGCCCAAAAATACGTTACATACAAAGGTGTATATTTCATGTAAAAGAGGCAAAAATCTAGAAACATATGAAGCAGTCACACAATGTACTGATTTTACAGTTTTTAGTAATGATGTTTGCATGAGTTTTAAGTACCTGAGAGAAATGTTCATGATAGAATGTTAAATTAAAAAGGTAAGAAACAGAGCTGCAAACACAGTTTAGCTACAAATACAATGCACACAGACATCCACAAAATATGTAATTGGAGGAGAACTGAGAGATGGGATTATGGGTAATTTTTTTTTTTTTAATATGCCTCCATCTTCCAAGGTTCAGCGATGGGCGTGAGCATGTTCTCACTTTTGTGATCAGTAATTGAAATAAAATTTGCATTCAGAAATAGGAAGTAGTGCAAAAATCCACCACAAAGCAAATTATTGATTGCAATGTCCTCCTTTTTATTAAATTATAAAACTTGTCAATACACACACTTTTGGAAATAAAATTTGTTTTTTTCGAGTGTCTGCTTTTGTGGAGCACAAACAAAAAATTTCTATGCCAATTTCTTGGTCTTCAAGCTATTTAGCACTGGTAGCCAAACTACCAAGAATAGCTATTATATATAGTCAGGATTTATGGAAAATATTACAAAGACAAATGCCTCAAAAAGATGACACAGTGCAGAGAAAACCATAGCTATTAAACTGGTATAAAAATTTAGTCAAAATATTTTAGTCCATTATGGCTTTGCATAAAGTTTCAAAGGAAGAAAATTTAAGCCACTTCTCATCAAAGGCACTTAGAGTTGTAATAAAATACTTCTTTGAATTTAGTTGGTGTCCGAGTTATTTTTATTCTTTTTTTCACATTCTGTTTCACGTGGAAACAGTCCTTGAATATAGCTATTAATGAAAAATAGTTATCACTTCTTAATATACATGTTAAAAATATGCAAACAGAATTAGTACAGATTTTTGGTCCACTGAAGCAGGCAACACTATCAGGCTGTAGTGTTTCTCTTAATTCTCAGCAAAAAGCCACCAATTCCCCAGACCCAGTCCTACAAATAAAACCTTCAGTCCTGAATCTGCATTGGTTGTCCCTTGCGCTCCCCACGAGGCAATGGGAGCTCAGGTCCCACCACATCTCCATAACACATTTTAACTGGAAAGAACCAACCCACGGCTCCGCAGGGGTGTTACTCTGAGGTGGCGACAGCAGGGCACAGAAGAGTCCATTCTCAAGACACCTATAATTCCGTGTCCCGGTACTGGGAAGGATGGCTGTAATAACCACGCTTTGAGTGTTCGGACAGCTGCTGGCGGTATTCTTCCTCTTCCACGTCACTGCCATAACTTCCTCTGGCATCTTGACAGAGTCTGGAAGGACCTTTCTGTGGCTCAGGGGGTCTGAAACTTAAAGAGTGAGTGGGTTAAAGGCACAGTAGGCAGTCACCGAAGGTAGACTGCTTACCTCTGGGCCACACTCTGCTAACGCACCAGGTGCACTCCTGGCCCCGCTGCAGGTTCACGTGGGAATGGGAGTAATAGGCCAAAGCTGATACCCACTTGGGTAGTGAGGGAGAAAGCCATCCAAGTGCTCCCTGACCTACGAATTCCCCAGTAGGACAAGGGGTTGCCCTCCCCACCCCTAAGTTCATTGGCTACAAGTGCCACTGTTCGATTGATAAAGAAATTTGCCCTTAGTTTTCTGTTGCTGTAAGACTAGACTCTAGCTTCCAGTTAGAATAGCCACAAGAAATGTGATTCATTTCTTTCCTGTTCTCGGAAGCAGGAAATGATTGGTGTTAAAACCGTAACAGGAAGACACTATGGTAATTCCTAGTGCTTATGTAGCATTTTTAAGGTGCAGTATCTTACTGACACCCGTCTATTGATTGTCACCTTCCCTTCAGACCACAGTTCAGCACAAGTGGCCTGACTTTGCCAGGTGATGCAAAGGAGTTAAGGAGCTTGGCTAAAAGCCAGAAAATAGTGACAAAATAAGTTTAGGCCCCAGGAATTTTGCTTATGTACTATCCTAACCTAATTTAACATGTCTGTGCTCCAGTATGTCAAGGGAAATTGAGTTGAAATGCCAATGATCATGCCGTCAGAGAGTTGTAGCACACAAGCAAAATCACCATGCAATTTTGACTCTTTACAATGAAATCTGTCCAAGTAAGTAAAGTAAACCATTGACCAGGGTCGGGGGACAAAGGGGAGTCTTCTTTTTACTCCGAAATATAAATGAGGAAAATTCTGTCCTGGGAGTCCAAGTTCTCGGTAAGCCTCTCTTGCAGACCTGCGCCTGCTGAACAGCCCTTACCTTGTGTGCTGGGGCGAGCCAGGGTCTGGCTTGTGGGTTTTGATTGGAACTGCATAGATATCAGGATGCTTCTGAGCGATTTCAATCTGTGGTGATTAAGGAAAACACAGAGTAAGATGGAGAGAATGAACCCCTGGACAATCAGCTTTCTGGTTTCCTGCTGATCCCATTTTCCAGTTTCATTTTAAGGAGGAGAAGAAAAATAGAAGCACCTCTCTAGTTTTCATGCTTTTGTGTGATGCCTAGTGGTACATGCCAAATAGGAAAACTGTCTTAGGCAAAGAAATTCTGCCACATGCGACAAAATGGGTGAACCTGGAGGATATTATACTAAGTGAAGTAAGCCAGTCACAAAAGGGCGATTATATAATTTCACTTATATAAGGTTGCTCGTATTGTCAAAATCCCAGAGGAAACAACAGAATGGTTACCAGGCGGCAATGCAGATGTGTGTGAAATAGGGAATAATTGTTTAATAGTTTGATAGGTACAGAGTTTCAGTTGGAAAGGATGAAAAATTCTGGAGATGGATAGTGGAGATAGTTGCACAAGAATGTGAATGTGCTGAATGTCAATGAGCACTTAAAAATGGTTAAAGTGGTAAATTTTACGTTATGCATATTTTACCACAATAAAAAAATAACAGAAATGCTAAGAAGTACTGCTGTTGTTGTGGCAGACTTAAATGAAGAAAAATCCATATCCACTGGGCAGAATACGCCCCGCAGACTTGTACCTAAATTCTTCTTTGACTTTCAAAAGGTTATATGTTTGCACATGGTACAAAAATACAAACATTATCAAAAGTACAACCCTGGCCAGTGTGGCTCAGTTGGTTAGAGCGGCATCCCCTAAACCAAAAGGTCAGTGGTTTGATTCCCAGTCAGGGCACATGCCTAGGTTGCAGGTTCAGTCCCCAGTTGGGGCACCTATAAGAGGAACTGATCGATGTTTCTCTCTCACACTGATATTTTATCTCCCTCTCTCTCCCCATCTCCCTCCCTCCCTTCCCCATCTCTAAAATCAATAAGCATGTCTCCGGGTGAGGATTTAAAAAATGCACAATTTATGGACCTATCAATTTCGGAACCTAAAGTTTACTAGGTTTCTATGGCAAATCTGGGAGCAAATTAAAACTCAGTTACCAAATAAACATAAATGTTTTAATGAAAAATAACTTCTGAGAGGTACTGATTCTCTTTTCACACTTCCACACACCAGAACCTGACATAAAGTTCTAAAGTACAAAAACAGAATCTTATTCAACTATACTGTTAGGCTTTCTTGATTGGAAGAAAAAGAGATGCACACATAGCCAAGCATTTGGAAATGACACACACAGAGGGTGTGCCTTTGGTATCGTGCATGTGAACGTCCCTTTTATGTCTGCGCAGTGGGAAAAGGGCTGCTAATCATTTTAATTGAATGAAACATTTAAAATTCTTATTGTTGACATGTGAAAATAATCCAGTGGTTTAAAAACAATTACCCTTGCATTCTGTGCTTCTTGGAGCTCTTGCATTCTCTGCAATCTTGCTTTGTGATCCATCTTCTCAAATATTTTTACTTTGCCCAGGACAGACTTGGGTGTGTTATCTTGCTCCACACTGTCCTCTCCTGCCTCCTCATCCTCCGGGGGAGGGACGGGAGTGGAGGACTTCAGTATAGGCTTGCAAAAGGCAGGTTTTGCTGCAACAGGAGGAGGATGTCCCTTGGCAGATGCCCCGGGAATTTCGTTACCAGCGATAGCTGAGGGAGAGTTTGACTTGTATTCATAGGATCTGGAATAGTCAAAGGACTCTTCTCTGCTCTGGGTTCTGGCCTGTGGAGAGCAGTGACATATTTTTACCTTAGGCTTTCGTTTTGTTTTCACATCAATTATTAGTGATTTAATACACTCCATTTCCTGATCAGTTTCCATAGGTGGTCAGCAAATACCATTCCAAGAAACAGTCAAATGTGGGAGGGCAAACAGCCACTGGCTGGGCACTGTGATCCCTTCCTCACTTCCTGCAGAAGAGTATGAAGAGCTCTGGGTACCAAGAGGATGTTGGGGAAGTGCTTGGTGCCCTGCAAGTGCCAGAAGGGGAACAGACCTGGCTTCACCAATTTCACCCTACAGGAGATTCAAATTTTGGAGGAGACCTCAGAACCAGTCAGGCTTCCGGATGGAAGAGTGGGCTCCTGAGGGCATACCACATCAGGGCCCGGGCCCCATGTGGAGGTGAGGCCCATGTCCAGCCATGAAGGAGACTGGCATAGGGGGCAGGGAGGCATATCACGCTAATGGCCGCTTTCCCTTCACACCTCAATCCTAGGCCTGCTTGTAAATTTTCACTGATATATAGTAAGAGGTCATTAATTACTCCTGATAGCTCACACAATCAACTGTTACTTTCTTCTCAATTGAACTATTGAGTTAAAGAGACAAGTTTCATTAGGTTATATGGAAAAGCCATAACATATGGTAGTCATAACTTCGATTCAGAGAAGAGATAAAGAATCATATGACATATGCCCATGTGTTCTTAAGCTGATTTTATGCTGGATAATGATTTGCTTAAAAAATAAATTAAGCTTCCTCATAATAAAAGGCATTATAAACAATGGTGTGCTAATTGTTTTCTTTAGCAAATCATCAGTAAGGATTTTTCTGATGCATCTAAATCAGACTGTGGGCAGAAAACTCTAACTGGATAGAAAAAGAAAAACAGAGTCTGAGTTTGGTGATTTTGGGCATGCAGTATTTGTCAAACTTCTCTCTTCCTCCATCAGTTAATCTGAAAGTTCTAAGAGTTTTAAAACTGTACATTCTCCTAAAACTTCCTTTCCATCCTTCCTATCTTTTTGCCCTGCCCGGATTTTGGGGTTCACCCAACAGAACAAAAGGCAGGTTCTGATACAGAAAGAAGTGAGTCAAAAACACAATCCGACACCATCTCATTGTGTGGGCTCCTCCCTGGGTACGCAGAGAGCTCCGGAGGCGTCTGCTTCCTCCTCCTTCCCATCCTGGGCTTCCCAGCCACATACCTTGGGCGGCTCTGGTTTGAATGCCGGAGGTGGGCTATTGTCCCTAAGTTGATCTCTGCTAGTAGCCCTCCTCATCTGAGCTCGTGGCTCTGGGCTGGGTCTCCTTATGCTCTACAAGACATAAAGGTTTATTCACAACAAGAACATCACAGCAGAGAGAAAAGAGTACTCCTCTGCTTTGCTGGAGTTCCAAGGACTTGTATAAGTTCAGAATTTGAGGTTCACGACTTGCATGAAAGTTCCTAACATGCATATGCTGAGATACTGACCCAGTGCTTCTTTACTGAAAAGGCGGAAACCTGGTATACTCCTATTAGCAAATGCTTACGATCAAGTGTTTTACACTAGATGCATCCGTTGCAGTAGTCTCTTCCTTTGAAGTACAAAAGAAAAAGTCTAAAATCTCTTTTGTCACTCAATGCATTCAACATTTTTAAGCATTAGCTATCTATATCTATAGAATTTAAGGGGTTAATTTATTCTTTACAACTTGTCCAGTGGTATATACTGATAATTTTCATCATGGTGGGTTTCATCCCTCACCTTCACCTTAATTTTTGGCATTTCTACTTTATGAAGAATAAAATCATTCACTGAATTGAGCGAAGTTGCTAAAGGGAAGTCCACAGCAGTCATTATCCAAATATGATGATGGATAATCTCATCTACTGTACAAAGACCATTATCCCCATGTTCTCTGGGGTGCAACTAATAATTGCTCTGGTCCTAACTGAGGGTGCGTCGATGTGATTTCTAGGTTGACAGAAGCTGTTTATTCACTGGCCAGTGGATGCATAGTAAACATGATCGGACATGTATTTGATCATAAACTCAATTCAAAAATTGAAATACAAGAGAGAAGGAAACTGATGGGGAAACACTCAGGAGCTTTAGCAAGATCAGAAAGGTTAAAGGGAGGAGGGAGGAGAAAAAGCAGGGACATCTAAGAGGACAGAGAAAGGGGCCTAATCAAAGGTTACAAGTAAATACAATAATATTGTATTTTAAAAAATAACATTCCATCTGCAATTTGGACAGCCAGCCCATAAAGCTGTTGTTTACCCATCATGCCCAAGGGCACTTAGTTCCTGTCCTGCTTCCCCATGGACCGCTACCACAATCATGCAGGCATTGGCTTGGCATGAGAGACTCCCTACAAGTCATCTGTTTCAACCCTCAGGAGTACCTTCCGCAGTGCCCTGAGTTAACAGCTGTCCAGAAGAATTCCAGTGAAACACCAGAACCTCCATCTCCTGCCCGTGGCCTCGTGGCCCGTGGCCTGCCTCGCCTCACCTCCTCATGCTGCACCGGCTCCGAGGAGCGGGTGATGGAAGACACCAGCGGCTCCTCGGCTGGCTCATCCAGCTCATTGTCAGTGTAGGCGCCTCCTTCGCCGTCGGTGTCTTCAAAGTCACTGATGAGGCGGCTGTCGCAACTCAGATAGTCCGCGCCCATGGCGGTTAAGTAGGACATGCGGTCTTCAGGGTCATCATCCAACCCTTCCATCTAGAGGAATGTGTTTTGGAGGGTCAGTGGGGTGTGACATGGCTCCTGGGAGTGGGGACTCAAGAAAATTCCCAAGGGCACAGCCAAGTGACTGAAACCTTGATGTGTTCTACAAAGGGACGTCAACCTTACTTTCCTGAAATCACTTGGCTTTAAATCACTATGTTAATTTTTGCGCAGGGACTCAAACGAGGAAGCCTTTGCCCTATCTATCTTTGCCACCATCCATCCTATATAGAGCTACTGGGTCAAGTTTCCTCAGGCTGTTGTGCTCTGTCTTCCAGAATCTGGCTTCTCTTCAGCTTCTTCTGCTGGTCCTTGTCTCCTAATAATAAATGCACGCTGCCTTGTGCTGCACACCTCTTCACTCAGCCACAAGATTCTCAAATCCTTGAGGGCAAAAGCTCTGTCCTGTTCAACTTGTCACCACAGAGGCTAGCACAGAGCCCTAGCAGGCTATAAGCACTCAGGAGATGCTAGACACCTTGACTCAACGTGCAGTTCCCAAACAGCAAGACTTGGGCTGACCAATCTCGTTGGCAACTGACTCACTTCCACAACAAAACTGTCCCTCTAAGGTACCTCAATTCGGCTAGACTACAGAAGACTATCACCAAAGGCTCCCAGAACCACAGGAAATTATACACACTCTCTGCATCCTCCCTGCAGAGCGCCGTGCATAAACTATGTCCACAGATGAGAAGCTCGCGAATTTTAGAAGTCTACATAAGTTTCCCAATGCCCCCTTATCACCTACTTGAATGCCTAGGGCCCGTTCTCTGCCAATCTTTCATAAATGATTCCACTTCCATTTGCTTTTCTTCTTTCTATTAATTTTTAGCCATGTTTTCTATGCTCCTCAACTTCATCTCTCACCTCCACTCTGAGTTTCCCCGTCCTTAGGAAGCCATGGAGCTCAGCTCGAGATCTTGTAAGCTCTGATTAGTGTGCTTGGAATACAATACTAGTTACTACGTTAAAAGTAAAAGGGAAGTGAATGTAGGGTTGCATGTATCACATTCTGCTTTTCTTCTAAAAGCCCCTTCACTTTACTTTTTCAGAGAATTTATAAATTGCAAACTTGATTAGCACATACATTGGAATTCCTTCAAATGGGCATGGCTTTACTACATTCACTACCCTCTTGAGAAGAGATTCAAAACACGGACTCTCACCTCGCAGCAGAGTATCTATGCCACATACCTTCCCTTCGGAGACCCAGACTGCTTCTCCTTGCTGGTGCTGAATTGTGTCTTTCAGGCTGCCAAACCAGCTATCATTGGCTGCGTTTAGGTTGATCGTAGCTACAGAAATGTAGGCAAAAAGGTCTGCATCAATTTCCAAAGCAACATTTACTTAAAAACTTACTTGACATAATTCATAGCCATTTATGTCATATCTGAATTAAAACTGTTGAAAGCAAGGGAAAGTTCGCACATATTTGAGCAACTAAATCCCTTTCGTTTACATTGCAAATGAATGTTATAAGCCTAAAAACCTAAAAACAGATGGATTTCGTCTCAGAATGTGTATCTTTCAGAAGAGGTACCTTTAAAAGTATGCTTTTAAAGAGTGTATTTTCAGGAGCAAAGAAAACACACCTACAACAGATATAAAAGTACTGTATTTTAAAGACCATTACATAGACATAGATATTATAAATAAGAAGACTGTACACTAGTGTGCTATTGTTTATCTTCAATAAAATGCTGAAGATAATATTTAAATGTATATCATTTTACAGGCTTAAATATTTTAGAATATACATGCAAATTAACCAAGTTCTATAAGTATACATTCAAGTAATATACATTTTCTATTCAGAACAAAGTTTATCTGACATAATAGCATTTCCTATAGGTTGACCAAGCATTTCACAAATACTGTACATGGATTAACTCATTTCATGCTCACACGAGTTTTGTGAGGTAGGTATTGCCGTCATCCCCATATTCCAGGAGAGAAACTGAGGCACAACAGTGAAACCAGCCCAGGGCCTCACACCAAATAGGTAAAGAAGCCTCGATGCAAACTCAGAAGTTTGCTTTTACAGCCCATGGCCTTAGCCACTGCACAACACAGCCCACCTAAAACTGCGGATGTAGAGCACCAATAGAAAATGCTGACCAAGCAAAACACATGCGAATCATTCTTCAGTTACATGTATTTATGGATCTAATGGGGATAAAGCGGACAAGCAAATTGGTCCCGATTAATAAATTAAATCAGACCAAAAATAATCATGCTGCAGGCAAATTAGGAATTTTTTTTTTTAACTACAATGTCATAGCCTTTTTTAGAGGGCATGGCATTCTATGTAACACCCAAAAGAAAAGTGGGGCTTCCTGGTAAAAGGCATCTGGTACCCAGCTTGATTGAGCCTGAAGTCTGCCCAATTCCCTATAGACAGCCAAGAAAGAACCATTAAGCGGATTTTGTAAGCGACTATGCTTCAAGTTTTCTTCCTAGTAACATATACCATTCCTTCATTTAAGAAGTTCTAACGCTGACCTTGGAAAATCCTGAGTGAGCTTACAATTTCTCTGGTTATTAATTATTTATAGCATTAGAATAAACTGATACATTGGACAACTCAAAAAAAAATTAACCTTGATTCCTTGGACTCTTGCATCCTTACTGTGGTACTCTGCCAACATTATTCTGCTCTTGGGTAAAACATGATGCCATAGTACTTAAATATGGAAGTGAAATTGCACATCCAGAGACAAAATGAGTGATTTGCACTAACTGTATACAGAACATTAGGCTGCCTTTAGGAACTTTTAGCCGGAGTTGCACAAAATAAGTATAGTCTGTATTTATCATGAGAAAAACCTAGTTAAAATTGTCATTTAAGAAATGCAGAAGATATGTTCCTGCCCTCTCACCAAATGAAAAAAGTTCATAAAACCTCTTACTGAATTCACATTGAGTCAAGTATATGGAAAAAAAAAAAAAGAAGAAGAAGAAGAAGAAAGAGCTTCACTGTAGCTGATTTCCTAAGTCCCATATGAAAGTAACATCTAAGTTGGTAATGTCATCTCATACACTTGACCTCTTTTTAATGGGCAGGTGCACCACCAAGATGTTACCTTTCCTTTATTTGGAATCAATACCTTGGGCTTACTGTTGGCTTTTGCTCTAGGTTTTTCAGATTCTTTGACTCTGAGTAATACTAGTTAATTCTCATTGCTCCCCACCTCTGGACTAGACCTATGTTCCCTTAGATAAGCTTAGCACATTCCTCAAACTGAAGAAAGTGAAAAATTGACGGGATCATCACCCGGCCTGCCTCAGCCCTTGCTGGCAGTCCTGGTATTCTGAGAATCCATTCCAGCCTTGGCACAGGGCATTCACTACTCCCTCCCCTGCCAAGGAAGCTGGGAAGTGCCAAGAACAGCAAAAGTGACATGTAAGGCTGGAGGGTACAGAGAAATTGAGAATGACTGCTAATGGGTATGGGGTTTCCTTTGGGGAGGATGAAAATGCCCTAAAATTGACTGTGGAGATGGCTGTACAACTCTGAGTATAATGCAACCCACTGAATTTTTTACTTTAAATGGGTGAATGGTAGGCTATGCGAATTAAGCCTCAATTAAGCTATTCGGGTGGTAGGGATTCCCTCTAAACAGGTAAGCATCAACCGAGGTGTCCAGCCAGAAAGTGCCACACCTTCCACCTGCTTCCTGCCTCTACAATTCCCTGGGAAACCAAACATTGCCTACTGCAATTTTTCAGCTGGTACAGATCCACTTCCCCCCCAAGCCTTTTCAATGACATGACGATTTTTTTAATAACATGTAACACTGAAGATAATGAAATAAGCATAATGTAAGATTACTAATAATGATCACTTATTACTAATTTATTATTATAAATTATTATAATTAATTATTCATTATTAGTAAAGTAATACTACTAATAATGATCATTTATTAGAGCATTTATTCAGTACTTCCAAAGTCCCCAGGCTGAACTGTACAAATTTCACATTAACGAAACCTGTGAAAGCTAGTAAGTGCTAAAATATCCTGTGGTACTTTAAATATCCCACAATTTCACACGAAGGGTCCCGGAGTCCACAGTTCCATTTCAGTGGTCTACACACCACGAACTGAGTGCTTCCGGAATTCTAAGAAAACACGGAATTCAAACTTTATGTTTTAAAAAGTTAACTTTTTTGACATGCACATGCAAATGTACCCTACAAAAAAATTTTTTTAATGGGGAGGAGGAAGGGGCAACCTAACATTTTAACTTATGTTGACAAGATAACCTGCTTTTAGGCAAATCTCAGAATAAAGCTCCCCTTGTCATTTGTACTTAATCGAGGAGTACCTTGAGTTTGCAAGGACAGCCACTTTAATATTGGCATAATTAAATACTCATCTCTGGGACAGGATTGTCTTCTTATTGTACAAGAAGGAAAAAGAAGGATATTGAGCCTAGTGACACTATAGGCACCATGACCCTTGATTTTGAACAACGTGTTCATCAAAGCAGCTCTGTTATTCCTACTTATTAATTCACAAAAAATGCAAATTTAAAATCATAAAAAGCCTCTGATTCTGGCCACAATGCATACAATCTAGTCACAACCTGGCCAGGCTGAGTGAAACACGGGGAACAGATAGTGCTGAATGGGGCCATCCACGCAGCTTTGAAGAGTCACATCAGCAGTCCGGAACACGGCTGTAAAAAGGCATTTGGGAGGCACTGGGGCCTGTTGGTAACAGTCACTTGGGGTGTCCTTAAAGACTGCGCACTTCCACACTAGAGGCTGGCAACATATGGCGAGCACGGGTCACTTCAAAGTTCTAGATGAAACCAGATGTTCACAGTGTCTCCGTTTCCACTCCAGCTTCTGACTTTAGTCACCCGAAAACCTTCAACTTCTTGATTAGCTTAGGCAGGAAAATGGTCTGGCGTGCCAGGAGCAGTGCTGATTAAGTCACAAACAGCTATGCCTTGTCTACTGGCGAGGCCCAGGGCTGGCCTTCGGCACACGGAGCTGGGTAATGTATCGGCCTTGCCTTTAAGGATCTCATGACTTATCAGCGGAGCCGAATCACGAGTTGTTCGACCCTCTACACATGGGCTTCTTAAGGTCCTGCCTCAGACCCGTCCAGCTACTGTGGCCTGTGCTCCAAAGAGCAAATGAGCTGACTCAAGGCGGACGAAGGGAGCGCCTCAGGGTCACTGGCTCCGGCTTCTGCCCTGCCTTCCGTTTCATCCAGCCTCTGCAGCCTGGTTCTTCCTCCACAACCCATTACCTGCCGTCCTGGTATCTCCTATCCTCACACAAACCCCAGATTCAGCTCTCCGAGCCAGGGAAGCTCTAGCCATTCAATGAACCTGAGGTTGACTTAAGGGCAGGCAGGGAGGGAGGGGTGAAGTAGGCACAGGCTAAACATGTCACATCACCTGGGTCTCAGTTAAATGCACGGATTATCTGTTAAATGGAGGAACTGCACTCTGTGACCCCTTCCGACATTAGAAAAATAAGTCTGTGTTGTGACAAATATAGAATGCTGGGCACACATTCAGAGACACTATAGTTTCAGTCTAGGCTCAATCAGATACTAGAGGTGTGACCTTGTAGAAGTTGCCTGGCCTTTCTCATGGCCCAAAAAGACAGAGCCCAGGAAATACAGAACCACTGTTAGCTACCACTATCCTCAAAAGAGTAATAATAATAATTAGTTATATTATTATTACTATTAGCAGCAGTAGTAAAAATGTCAGAGGAAAGATTATGTGTGAACATATAAAAACCACAAGCTCTTACAACTCTACACTCACAAATACCAGTTTATGATGGACCACTCACTCCATCCTTTGCATTGGACTAAATTACCTCTCAGTGGCAGTATTTTGCCTCAGTGGTAAGTAGTGCAGCTCACTGTTAAACAAGAAGAGCTAGTGACAGGAAAACAAGAGTCTAATGTGGACATTCATTCACCCCTTTCTCCCTCCTCAGTGTCAGGTATGCTAAACATGACATACGGTGATGATGATTGGCACTGAACTCAAAAGAGCTATCATTATCTTAAGGATATGACATGCAGACAGCCTCCTCATGTGGCTCCCACAAATTTTCATGACCAAAACATTATGTAACCCTCTTAAACCCTTAATTATACCATATTCACAGAACTAGTCATTTATACAGGTAGTGCATACAATCAGTTACTAAACATGCCACATTCTTAAATCATTTTACTTTCATGAGTAAGAGTAGCAATGGTCTTCATTGCAGGGATTTTAAAAATATTCTATTATGGAAAATTTAAATATATGCAAAAGTAGAGAGAACAGTTTATTGCACTCCCACGTATCCATGCCAGTCTTGTCTTGCCTTTACCCCTCCCACTTTCCTCACTGAAGGTTATTTAAGCAAATGCCAGACATCATGTTACGTCACCTATAAATACACAGGGTTTACAGTTGTAAGTACATGGAACAGGGCTTATTTCTGTATTATTATAATCATGGCCTGTATGGATGGCTTCTTTCATACGAACAACTGTAAACCTCCTTTTGCCCACCCCTGTGTATTATGTCATTCACAACTATTTTGTTCAGTAAATATTCCTAAAAGACAAGTACTCTTTTAAAAATATAATCACAATATCATCCTAAATGTAGGAGTAATAAATCTCTAATATCATCCAAGATCCAGAGAGTTCAAGTTTCTATTGTGGGGACATTTTTAAGTAATGAAACCGAGTTCCTATCACTCGGCAAGTGAGTGCATGCATGGATGGCAGACAGAGAACAATGATACAATCTACACAGAAAGGTGGGTGCTAGGTGGTGCGCGAGGCTCAACTGCCCACCTTGTTGTCCCACACAGAAATTGGAACCTCATCAAAATGACCAATTATTACATATTATGGATCTTTATGGCCATTTCAAACTGTCAAAATATACAAATGCCATGAATCTAGTACACACATTTTATAGGATTAGCTACCTTTCAGGGAGTCGTGAGCAGTTATTTCAGATTACTCTATTACTATTTGGATTATTATATCTTTCATTTTTAAATTCTCCAATTCTCACTTTCGACAAGGAAACTACATTTTAAATTTCACTTACCTGTAAAAAGATGTGAACAAGTTTTTTTAAGCTTGTTGGCTTGATCATATAACTTCCGAGAACTTTTGTTGGACGTTGGATTCAACCTCTGTCTCATGGTTTTGACACCTTGTCTAGAGTCTGGGTTGAAAAATATCACAATCGGGAACCACTGAGTATAATTCAACAGGTCCACAGCTTTAGGAGTCACATCCAATAGTGCGTGCTTATCCTGTTAGAAATGGGAAGAAGTTACGTAAATGGTATGTTGAGTCATACAGCATCAAAGCTGGTCTTAATAAGTAAAGGTGACATCAGATAAAACTTGTCAACTTAAATCAAAAAGCAGAAGGCATTTCTCTTCACATTATGTTCACTAAATATTACCACTCTATTAGAATTTCTGTGAAAATGAATTAACAGATTATTTGGTACAATGCCGCAAACTCTGGGAAAAAAACCACCACAGAATATCAAGTAGTTTCCACACAAAGAAACATCTTACATTTATACTCATTTTTTTTTACTGTTAACATTTAATGATTACTAAAATAAAGACTCTATTCCCAAAAAGACTACAGCAAACCATGACTCAGTTCTTTTCTGACAACATGGCATTGGGATCAATTTTCTCACCTGTTCAATAATTTGCCTCACGGTGTTTAACCGCACCACTCCGCTGGATTTCTCAGATCCTGCATCTTTTGGTTCCGTTTCTGCAAAAGCCAAACAAAAGGCTAAATAATTGTTTAGAAACCAGTGACTCCCAAATATTCCACCCCAACATCAGCGATGATGGGACATCTGCATAAGGCACCCCCTAATGTGAGGAAATGGGGTGACCCACACAGGCTGTATAGTCAAAATCTAATCATGAGGAAACAGGCAGTCCAACAGGTGAGACAAGTGGTTTGGACTCTTTACGATATCAATGTCACCAAATAATTTAGAGAAAAGGATACTAGGAATACATAAAAACCAAATGTATTTCAGGATTCATGGTTGCATTCTGAATTTTAAAAAATAAGCCATGAAAGGCATAACTGGAAAACTGGGACAACAATGGAGAAAAACCTGAAAATATACTAAATATTATTGAATCAGTGTTAAATTTCTTAGCTGTGATAATGGTAGTGTGGTTGTGCAGGAAGAGAGAATGTCTCTATTCTTAGGAGATTCACAAGGATAAAAAGTGTTATAATGTCTGCAACTTAAACTTTCAAACGGTTCAGCATAAATTTTAAGAAGTGTGTAAATGGTGTCGATGGGGAGTGTGTATAGCAAAATGTTAACAACTTGTGATGGTGACTCCAGGTGATGTGTATTGGGTGCGCATTATTTTTTCATTTTTTTCTGTATATTAGATATTTTTCGAATTAAAATTTTGTGAGAGAAAAAGTACCACTGACAGACTTACTAGCAGTTTGGAACAGGTCGGGTAACTCATTTGATAATTTTTCCATTGCTATGTCTGCTATGGGGCCAAACAAGACCACAGGTCTCTTGAAACCAGCTGAAATGAGACAAGAAAGGCCATGAAAACACATACACTTCCTTAGCTGTTAAAATAAAAAGCAAAGTATTTTATGGGCCACTGATAACATGTCTAAATGAAAGCAATTGTCCCCGACCCCCAATTCAGCCCAGCTCTTTTCTAAAGAACATGCCTTCATTCCCCTATTATTAAAGATAAACTTGACTATAGGTAATATATACAAACTTTTGAATGGCAGTATGAAAAAATATCTGAGGTTGTGGAAATGTGCCGCCATTTATGAGTGTGCACAGCTTGCCTATTTGGTCTAAGTGACCGATATAGGTTAAGTTTGAACTTGACAGTTACAATCTGAAAATGAAGAAAGATGGGCTCAGAGTCCAGTCAGATCCTTTCCTAGCTCCATGTGGCTTCCTCACCTTCTCGCAGCAAAACTCTCTCATAAGCTGGGAACTTGGTGCTCACTGACACAACAGCTGTTAGGTCTTCCCGACTCTTCCTTAAGTTCTTCTTCATGCCGGATCTCTGGCCACGCATTCTCCAGAAATCTGCCCTATCCCCAGCATTGTCTCTCTGGGCGTTCTGCACGCTGGCCATTTGTTCAGCTCTGAGGGAAGAAACCACAGGAAGTAAATCTCTAGAGCAAGAAATTGTGCAAATGTGCATGTCATTAACCAAGTCTACTCAGTATTTCTTATGAACCTGGATTAGGGAAGATGCAGCTTGGCAATGAAGAGGTTTCACAGGGCGGGAAAGGTGGGGACGCTTTTCTTCCCAATGGAGACAGATATAGGCTTGGTCCCCATAAAACCCACCAGAAGTGGCTCAGTAATAAACACACTAAAAGTGACTCATTCTGACAGGCTGGCATACAGCAAACAGACCTGAGACCCCTGCCAAAATACAAGTGCCATCAGCCCATCAAGTGTCCACTGGGGCTGAGGATAAGGGACACACACTGGAAAAGGGCAACATATCTCTAAGAGGTGTGCTGGTGCACTACAGCCACTTGGTATCTGCCCACATGCTGTGCGAAGCAGCAGACATTCCTCAGGACGCCGTTCAAAGCCAGCCACGTACAACAACCAAGTACGTGATGCTAAACACACACAAACCAGCTGGACGCTAGTTCATGGTTCTCGGCCACTCCTCATAAACAAGAAGTAGACGATGGGAGGACAAATAATGAAGCCATGTGCAGCTTCCTTTTTGAGGGGGATGGGACTATGGTTTATCTGTGGGGGGACTGTGAAAAAGGGGCGTGTGGGAGCGTGTGATCTGAGATACCTGCTTTTGTTGGGGATTAAGCCTTTCTCCAGTTCGTTTCCGATCCTCACCGCCAGCCAGTGGCCCAGCTTGCCGTCATACAGGGTATCTACCACTCGGAAGACCTCCCCCCTGGTGAAGGGCAGGCTCTGTGGAGTTTCCTTCTCACATTCAAAGTGGCTTCTTATAAAAAACGAATCCCCTCTGCCACAAGCCAGTATGTCTCTGTACACTGAAAGACAGACACATCACTGTATGCGGCGCTCTGCTTAGCCGGAGGTCTTTTCTTAAAGAGTTATCAGCTTCTCCTATTTCTGATCACCCCCTTTACCATCTGCTCATTTAGCAAAGCCAGCATACAGACACTATGCATAGGAAACCATGGCTCAAACAGAAGAAAAACAAAGCAACTAACATTTTGAGCTGCTGTGATGGTTAAGGTTATGTGTCAACTTGACTGACTCACAGTATGCTCAGATATTTGGCCAAACATTATTCTGGGTGTTTTGAACAGAGATCAATGTTTACCTTGGTAGACTAAGTAAAGAAGATTGCACTCCCTGACATGGGTGGGCCTCAGCCAATCAGTTGAAGGCTTGAAAAGAACAGAACGATGAACCCTCCCCTGACTTGCAGGAAACTAACTCCTCCCGCCTTCGAACTGGGATGTCAGTTATTTCCTGCCTTCACGCTAGAATGGAGACATCAGCTCTTTCTGGGTCTCAAGCCTGACAGCTTTTGGACTCCAACTACACCATCGGCTCTCTTGGTTCCCAGGCCTTCAGAACTGGACTAAAGCTAGATTATTAGTTCTCCTGAGTCTCCGGTTTGCCATTCACTGTGCAGATCTTGGGATTTTCTAGCCTCCCTAATTATTAGGCTAATTCTTTATAACCAATCAATCAATCTCTACACACACACACACCCCCTATTGGTTTTGTTTCTCTGAAGAACCCTAAGATAGCTGTCAATCAATTCTCTGAAGCAGACGGGGAAAGTACTATCAACTCCCATTTTATAGGTGAAAACAATGAGACCTGGTAAGAGGAAGCAACTTGTCAGACTGATAAGAATTAACATGGGAGCTGACTAGTGGGTGTAGCCATTTGCATCCATAGGAAAGACTCAATAATAACTCCAGGCTGTACTTATGGACGGTTCACTGTCCAGAAAAGCAGTTATATCCCAAATTGACACAACCAGTGAAATTATTTCAGTGGGTACACAGAAAACATTTCTACAGAAAGTTAAATGGTACCCAAATTGTCTCCAGGGATTAGGTGTTAGAATTCATTTCAATTTTTAATACCCAAATTTACCTATTATGGTCCCAAGACACCTCTCTTGTCCTCCCTATAGTCTCTCTCCCGCCACATGAAGCTAATAGACAAACTTGCTCACCATCAGGTCGGCTCTGAGCTAAAATGGTCACCATTTCACCCTTGGGAATTTCTAACAGATAGAGAACAGCATCTTCTCGAACCAGTCCTCTGAAATCCTGTGTGTTCACCTGATAGGAAGGGTAAACAGAAAAAACAAAAACAAGAAGTTTATAAAGAGGTGTCACCTGAGGTTTTTACCTGCTTGTTTTCATCAGGGTCTGCCCGGAGCAAAACTCAGAAGTAAAGATGAAGGGGTTAAGAAGTGCAAATAGGTAGTTACAGAAGAGCCAGGGGGATGTAAAGTACAGTATAGGAAACGGAGTAGCCAAAGAACTTACAGGCATGGTTCATGGACAGTGGTGTGGGGATTGCCTGAGGGAGTAGGGTGCTGGTGGAGGGGGGACAAAAGGGGGAAAACTGGGACAACCGTAATAGCATAATCAATAAAATATAATAATAATTAAAAAAAGAAGTCCTCAGTGTCTCTACTCAAGCCTTTCTAGCACCCTGCTACTGGCCTGGGCTGTGTGGGCATCACCACACCTTCCTGCTTCCCCACGCTGCCAAGTGCCCCTTAGGAATATGCATTCCATCAAAGACATGTCACTTTTTGTGGTAGTATCTGGTCTTCTTATGAGGCTCCCGCTGAGGTGGCCAGGAAGGTAATGTACAATCAGGAAACAAGGTCACTAGAATGCAATAGGGAGTAGTGGGGTCTACGGCAAAGACGCACACTGGCCCAGTTGGAAACATTCACACTATTTTTAAATTAGTTCAAATAAAAGCCTGAAAATATAGGTTCTAATCAATTCCACCTTTCTCCTACAGCTTCTATCACCTAAAAAGTGTTTAATATGAGTTTAAGAAACTGAAGATCATTAGTCTTTATGTGGCAGACCAATAGCCCGATATACAGGTTTATATATTTAAGTTTCTGACACACACTTATTTCTGGCAAAGAGCCCATAACATTTATTCCCCACTGATTCAGCAGGATATACTGTGAACAGTTTTTGGAAGTTAGAAAGCAAGTCAATTTGAAATGTGGCAAAAAAGACATTTTGACATCTTTGTTTTGTACCTTTAAAACAATTTTAAAAGAGAAAAACTACAAATAAAATGCAAAAATTATTTTAAAGTCCCTAATGTTTTAAAAATATATTACAGAAGTGAAAAGATACAGAATTCTCATGAAATATTTTCTTCTATCACTGAAGACTATAGAAGCCTTCAATCAAATGCTTTATTACTAAAAAACAATTAATGTTAAAATTTATAATTTAATTAATGTTAGACTTTATAATTAAGTGAACTAAAACTTACTTGGTGCTTTTAAAATAAAGCGATTTTCTAAAAATGATCACGTTAACTTTTCGTTTGAAACAATATTTAGCACCTAAGACAACTATCATTCCCATCTTTCCATCCCCCAAATTAGGGATCATTGCACTTTGTTATATAATCCTTTTTTACACCATTTGTAGATCTACATCTGTGTCTATATATGGTATAGCCACCTGCATGTTTTTATATGCATGTATATGCTTATATTTGTTTATTTAAGTACGACAGGGCCATATGGGTGGGGAAAACCTTCAAGGTCCCTCTGCCCATCTCCACGGTTGTGTGAGACTGACCATCCATCAAGCCAAAAAATAGTCAAAATTTAAGCACACATGCTAGCTATACTGGAAACCCACATGGTTAATAAGCAAACTTAGAAGTTTTTTTTTTCCTTCTCTTTTCCATCCCCTAAAAGTTTCTGGAAGACAAATGACAACCATACCAGACAAATAATAAGCAAAGAGACAGTCAGGCCGAGCACAAAAGCCTGTCTATTTCTGTTATTTAAAAGGCACACATTCGGCCACACACAGCACACTCATGCTTTTGTTCCACATGTCAGGCTGTCACCTGACCAGAGGAGGAGCTGCACTTAAAAAACCTGTGATACAAGAAAGAGATTAGTGTATGTACATAGTTCAACACACGGATTCAATGTGCCATGAAAAGGAATTCTGAAACAAACTAAAAAACAAACAAACAAAAAAATGGGGTAGTACTTTGATACTTTGAAGGTTAGTTGTATAGTCCTCTCCAATAGCTAACCTCTTATCATCCAGTTTATGGTCCCCAGGGTCTACCCTGTCTGTTGTAAACCTGAAGGGGGCTCTGTAGCAGCCTCTCTGCCACAGCAGGTGGGTTCAATCTTCTTCACCTCTTTGGAGCGCTGAGGGCGCCTTTTGTAGTCAACAGAAAATTTGTTCTCAGCCTAGAACGAGGAGGCCAGTTCCCAAAGTTTGTTTCTTGTTGCCGAGTGAAAACAGGAAACAAGACCCCTTCGTAAGTATAAACACTGCACACCACGACTTTCACCCACAGAAGTGACTCTCCCCATCTTTAACAACTTACAGAGAGGTCAACTTGTCAAGTCCCTGTGTGAATTCCCTATTTTTTTTTTCATGGAAATTCAGAAAACCATTTTCCTCCTGGGTACAAAAATATTTTATCCTTGATCCTTCATGAGCAAAAGCTTCCAAATTCCTCCCTGCCTTCCTCTGGCCCCGATGCTAGCTAGGAAGCATGCTTTTTCTTCTTCGGCATCATCCGCCCAAGATTAAACTGGTATGAGCTGGCCTTTGGAGGGGATTCTTATCAGGAGCACTCGGTAAGTGATGTTTCCTAGGATCATGTGGTACCACGAGGTTCACCCAGGTACACTTCGTCTTCTAGGATCCTGACCAGAGCCAAAGAGGGTCTAGAATGTCACTGGAAAGCTTCAGCACGGTTCATGAGCAAGGTTTGCCCTTCAAGCCCTCCAGAAATGAAACCTGAGCTCCTGCCATGGGGCCAAAGGCCAAGAAGGAAGAGGGCCACCTGTCTCTACTCTGCTGCCTGCTGCCTTGGGAATTCTGCTTTTCATTCCTCTCTCCTCGGAGCCTAGGTGCTCATACCAGAGCCCCTAGTAACTCCTACCTAAGAAATGTAAGTTTACAGAAGCAGAAATTCCAGTGAAGCCAGTTCCCTGGCATTCTGTATTTGTAGGGTCAAGAGGTACCTGACATTCCAGCAGTTTATTCTGAAGTCAGTGGGAAATACATTACACGTATCTCATAAAATGTCAAAGCTGAGTTGGCTGTCATTTTTTAAAACCAATAGATTATACGAACATATATATACAGTAACTTTAAAAGTACCGACATTTGATTAACCAAGAAATCCTCCTCCTGGATGACTTAGATGTAAATAACATATTCAGTGGCAGCAACTTATTATTTTCCAATGGGTAAAAGAAGGAACACTGACCTTCATATCTGCGCCAAGGACTCTGCTAGGTGCCCGTGTTATCTATTCTAATTTTCCCAGGGTCCCTGCAAGGCAGGTATTCTTATCCCCACTGAACAGATGCAGAAACCCATCTCAGAGGTTGAGCTAGGGTCACAGAACTAACGAGAAGCTGGGATGCGATTCAAATCAGATGATCTGATGCCAACACTCACCTTTGTTCAATGACAGCACACTACCTTAACGAGTGACAACCAGACAGGGGAATCAATGAAAAACCAAACTTAGCAAGATCTTTTGAAAGCTCTTCTTCCTAGGTTTTTAATTAGAGTCTCAGTTTTCCTGCTAATCAAGCGAATACAAGTATCTTTGCAAGGGTCTTGAACATTATAAATTCTTACACAGGGATGAGTTTGCGGTTCCAGGGCTGAGAAGACAGGATCCGTTCCAGGGGAACTGGGACCTTGACGATGGGTGTCAACACACTGGCAGCTGATCTATTTTCGCAAGCGGGGCCACTTTGCCCCTCCCTTCTGTAAGACCCCCAGAAAACCCCACTCTTTCCCAGTAACTTCTAGAAATCAGACTGGGCTTTCCTTACCTTCAGAATTTGGTCCCCTTCTTGAAGGCCCTCTTGCTCTGCCGAGGTCCCCTCTTGAATGCCTGCCACAAATATCCCGACATCGTTGCCACCAGCCAGCCGCAAGCCCACGCTGTCTCCCTTCTTGAACTTCACCATTTTGGTGTTGGGGCTGCAGCGAGAGCAGTTGCAGGAGGGAAAAATGGAAGATTACTTTTGTAAAGGGGGACCGACTTTAGCAGATGAGAGATTTAGCTTCTTCTATCTATAGAGCGATTTATGTGTGAGTCCCTCATTTTCCTCATGTAATATATAATGTTATCATCCTTGGTATTGTCAGATGAATATAAGAAGTCCACTTTACCAGGGAAGAAGTAGAAATATAAAGTGTTTATGTGAGCTCACCCAAGGTTAGAAGGTCAATAAAGGGCAAAGTTAAGGTTAAAAATCACGGTCACATGAACTACTCTTCCAAAGGAAAGCCCGCCGCCACTCCAGGGCTCTTGTCAAACAGACGCACAGCCTGGGTTCCAGGAGGCCACACCCTAATCCCGGAGCAGCTGCTCCTGATCGCTGAGCCGGGGGTTCTCATTATCAAGTGCAGGGCATGGCGTCGCTTCCTTCTCCCCCACACACCGGGACCGTCATGTCACTGCAGCCTCACAGAGGCATTAAGCAGTACTTCCCCTATCTGGAGTCACCGATCTGCTAAACTCCAACATTCAAAAGTCACATTCTGGAGGAATAGCCAGGTAAGTGAAAAAGCAGACCACGTTGACAATACAAACTTTACCGGCTTCCATATTTTAGTCCTCTACAAATGATTTCTCTTTCTCATAAACACTAGCAACAGGGGTTGATTTAAGGTGGTTGATTTTATGGAAAATCACCATCTATAGTAAAAGAACACCATTTTCTGGATTTCAGTTAAGGAGAGAGAAGTGCATGGAAGAAGAAAGGGGAAAAAAGGATGAAAATAGATACCCATAAATTGCTTCATCTTCAGGACTGGGACGAAGGAAAGTTCTCGGCACTGCTTTTGACTGAGGAGCTGAGGATTAAAAAGCACCTGTCATTACTGGCCTGGACAAAAGGAGTTTGTTTTTCTCAAAATATAAAGATCACAAAACCCATGCCCTGGCCAGCGCGGCTGAGTTGGTTGGGTGTCATCTCTTAAACCAAAAGGTTGTGTGTTCGATTCCCGGTCAGGGGAATGCCTAGGGTGTGGGTTCAGTCCCCAGCTGGGCTGCATACAGGGGGTGGTCAATCTACGTTTCTCCTTCACATTGATGTCTCTCTCTCTCCCCCACCTCCCTTATCCTCTCAGGAAAAATAAAACACCGAAAATTCAAGTCTGTTCGTTATGCTACATATATGTCATCACATCAAACAACAAAAATAATTCTTTAAAGTGAAGTTTAATATTAAGGCAGCAGGTGCCAATGGTTTCTCAAAATAAGTGAGAAATGAACTCTAAAACGCAAGGTGCATAATCGTATGTACCAGACGGTAGTATCTTTTAAAACTAAAAAACAAAACAAAACAAGTGCACACAATAATGCTGTTTTCTCATGGATAAATATTTATGCATGTAAGTCATGATAATAAGTTTGGGGTGGTAAAAACAGGATTAGGGGATGGGGATGAGATCAGAGACAGGATATAAAAGGACCTCAACTAATCAAATATGACAAAAAGTGGCTGTGATATAATTAAAAATAGGTATTTGGTCTCTGCCCCTGGTCCCTACACAAAGTTCCTAAAATCCCCATAACTCCCCAGGCAGCAAGAGGTGCCAGGGCCATCTTTTGCTCTAACATTTGGTGTTTAACCCTAGTTCCTGACACAGAGCTGCCACACCCCTTGGAATTTGCTGGGTGATAGGAGAGTCCTTTGTTCTAAAGTCATGGTTCCTGTCAGTAGTGGCTACTGTTAATGAGCTGTTAGAAGTGGAAGAAACAGCACGTTTATTATTCTGTAAAAACGAGGCTTTGCCCGGAACATAAGGATTTGAAATCCTTGAATCATGCTGTCTTGATGCTTATTAAAGACATGACTCCCGAGGGGCTCCTCAACAGCCTCAGGATGCGGCTGGTCCCCAGAACGAGCAAGCCACGACTAGGAGTTTGGAACTTGCAGCCTGCCTGCCCATCACCCAGGGAGGGGTGAGAGGGAGACTGAGTTAAAACTGATCACGTACATGACAAAGCCTCCACAAAGCTATGGGGCTCCGGCTGCTTCAAGGTTGAACACATGGAGGTACTAGGAGAGTGACATGCTTCGAGAAGGCATGGAAGCTCTGCACTCCTTTCCCCCATGCCTTACTCCATATGGCTATATATTTCATTTGGCTGCTGAGATGTATCCTTTCTCATAAACCAGTGTCAGCAAGTGAAATGCTTTTCTGAGTTCTGTGAACCATTCTGGCAAATTATCAAACCAGAGAAGAGGGTCATGGGAAGTCCCACTTTAGAGCTGGTAGGTCAGAAGTAAAGGTGATGACCTGGGACTTGAGACTGGCGTCTGAAGTGGGGGCATCGTGTGGGACAGAGCCCTTAACCTGTGAGGTCTGCAAGGGGTCAGTGTCAGAACTGAACTGAATCACAGGACAACCCAGTTGGTGCCTGGAGAATTTGAGAACTGGTAGTCGAGGGGAGGAGAAAACCTACACATCTGGTGTCAAAGTACGGTGAGCAGAAACAGTTTAGGTTAGGATCAGAAATGGGAGGCAAAAGAACCATAACTAACTAATCAAATATAACAAAATGTAACCAATCTGTTGGTATAGAAAAAGGACCATTATTCTTTACATTTTTAAAAATATTAACAGGAAGAGAGCCCTGGCCGGCGTGGTTCAGTTGGTTGGGTGTCTTGCCACAAACTGAAAGGTCACCGGTTTGATTCCAGGTCAGGGCACGTGCCTGGGTTGCAGGCCTGGTCCCTCGTTGGGGAGTGTGTGAAAGGCAACTGACCAATCGATGTTTCTCTCTTATATTGATGTTTCTCTCCCTCTCATTCTCCCTACCTCCCCGCCCCCACCCCCGCAAATAAATAAGTAAATAAGTAAATAAATAAAATCTTTTAAAAAAGAGAGTGAGAGAGAGACAGGAATGCTTCTTCTACATTTGAGAATGATTTTTAAAAATAATTTATCTTTCTCCTTCCAGTCATCCTCTGGATTTACCAAGCAGAAACTTCTGAAAGCGACTGTTTAAAATAAGCCTCAGCCTTGGCCAGTTAGCTCAGTTGGTTACAGCGCTGTCCTGATACACCAAGGTTGTGGATTCGATCCTGGGTCAGGGCACATACAAGAATCAACCAATGAACACATAAGTAAGTGGAACAACAAATCAATGTTTCTCTCTCTCCCTCTCCCTCTCCCCCTTCCTCTGTCTCTCTAAAATCAATAAAAAAGAAAACAAAATGAGTCTCACCTGGGGCTTCCTCTTGGTATCTGGGTTCCTTGCTGGGCTCTGTGCCAACCACAGCTGCAACATCCTCTGCGCACTTAAAGGGAGTGGGTGCGGTGCCCGTCCTGGGCCATCTGCTCTGGGAATCCTCTCTTGAGCTAAAGCACATGTCATGTAAATACCTCATTATGTGGCGGATTCACAAATACATATGTGCGTACACTCACAGCGATGCGTATAAAGGAAGACACACGTCATCTTACTTTGGCTTTTCCTTCAGCTTCTCACTTGAGGAATGATAATCATAGTCTGAATACTGCTGCCTTCTCTCCACTGGAGAAAACGATCGGTTTGACTCTATTTCCGAGACATCTGGTTTCAAAAGTGAGAGAAGACTTTTTAATGACATATTTAAGACCTGTACCAGAAATTATCCTAGTCTCTGGTTAGAAAACATGGGAAATGGAAGAAGGGCAGGCAGTCCATGTGCTAGTAGTCTAACAATCTTCCAGAACTATTAAAAAAAAAAAAAATTCAGTTATTTGGAAGGGAAAGGCCTTAATTAATAAAGAGAAAGCCAAATACGAACTTTAGGTTCTCCTTTCATTACAATTTCTAGCAAAGCTGCTACCGACGAGTCAAAATTCAATGACTGGAAAAAAAACATACATACATACTTCTCAAACATGAATGCACAGATGAATCATCTGCACTCCTGTCAGAATGCAGCTGTTACGGGGGCGGCGGTGCCCGGGACACCGCGAGCCTATCAAGCTCCCAGGCGCTGCCGATGCTGCCAGCGGGCACTGTGAGCAGCAACGTATGAACGCACTGCAAGCTCCTGGCGCGCTGGAGTGGCTTCTCTGCGCTGCACTCAGAGCGGGGACAACTGCTTAGGCTTTTGATATAATGGAAATTAAACTAAGCTCTATACAGAAATCCTCTTAAAAATCAACATCTATTTTAAAACTTGAGAACGTAATATGTTTTCTAAGCTTGGCTACACAAAGGCAATACTAGACGGTTAACTGGGAAATAACATGATTACTTATTTTTATTGGTAATTTGTATCTGGCTAAAAATGTTATCCTGTGTATAATCTGTATTTGAGAAAGGAATACAGCGTCATACAAGAAGTGACATGGATTGCTAACCACTGAACACACAATTGAGGCCATTCTGATTGATTCTTTATTATAGCGTCCACCTATTTTTTGTAATCCTCCGTATTCTTTGCTAGAAATATTAACAGCCACTTAAAAAAAAACACATACAAGTGCAAGAATAAGCAATTTACAAATATATGTGGTTAGTTCTTTGAACTGCTGCTCCATACACTTTTTACTAACAAGTTTTATCTTCAGTGTCCTAATCAGCATCTATTGGGAGCTCACAAGTACATCAGAGTTTCACATCGGAAACCGAATTTCAAGACACTTTAACAAGAAAATAACAACTAAACCCTTATCTTTTGGAATTAAAGTTTAAAGGAGAGGCTTTCACTGGAAATTTAACTTCCAGCGGGATGGCTCTGCTGAATAGAGATGAGAATGCAGAAGCGACAGCCACCCTTGCCCCCGGCCAAGCTCGCAGCCTTCTCTTTCTTTACCTTCTATTTCTGAGTCGCTGTCATTTAATGATGGGATGTTGATGAGCGTCTGCTTGCTGTCTCTCCACACCACTAGCTGGAGCTTTCCTCTTGACTTTTCTATTAGTTTTCGAGCATCCATTAAAGACATATTCTCAGTTACAGTTCCATTTATCTGTATTCATAAACAACAGTAATGGCATATGTGATACAACTATTCAAGGTGAAATAGAAAATTCCTATTTTCTCCTACTAAAAATGTAAAACTTTGCTCCTCTATTCAAATAGACATGGGCTTTAGGGTCACTCACTGAATAAAAGTGAATTATCCTTTAAATTAAATATAATCCTGCATGCCTGGATCCCAAATACAGGCATGAGAGAGTTGTAATGTACTTAAGTTACTCTGCTAATTTATTTAACTCCCAAGCTCTAGATGATGGTTTGGTTTACTACTGGAACGTGTCTCCTGACTGGAGAGGTTTACAAAAACTATTAAATATTCAGCATTCATATACTACCAACTCTCCTTCTCATCTTCCCTTAGTTTAGGGAATAGGAGATTAAACTTGAAACAAACAGGGAAGAAAAAAAGTACTCATTGAGATATTTTAAAAACTGACATTAAACTACTTCAGATCTCCAAGTCTGGTTTTTCTGATTAAAAATTCTCTCACTCTATGGTTCTTCGCAGCCTTTGTGTTACCACTGACTCCCACTACAACAAAGTTGCACTGTGTTCGCACTTGAACGTGGAAATACGGACAACGACACCAAGCATGAATCTGAGTGTCCTCTACCCCTGCCACTCACCTTAAGAATTATGTCTCCTTCATGCAGGTTGCCATCTTTCATGGCCAGACCGGTACTGGTCATCTCCTTTATGAAGATCTGACTCCCCAGCCGGAGGCCATACTCTAGGAGACAAAAACATCGACATGCATATTATTTCACCAACCTGTTCAGAAAACTGAGTGTGGTTTGTAGGACTATTTTAAAATACTGATGAGAAATGAACTTTGCATGTGGGACGGCCTGTAAGGCAGCTTGGCCTGGAGTCACCAGAAAAAGTTATTGTCATTGGAGAAAAAAAAACCCAAAAAACAAATAAACCAGGCAGAGGGATTATTCCAGATCAAGAGACATAAAAACCAAATGCAGTGCATGAACCTTCACTAGGTCCTTACTCCAATGTGAGGAAAAGGGGAGGGGATGGCAGGGGGGTCACATTATTTTGCAGCAATTTCAAAATGAACTGAACTATAAAATATTAAAAGGGACATTGATGTTAATGTGATGAAGGCATTACGGTTACATAGGAGAATGTTCTTATCCTCAGGAAATACCTGCTAAAATACAGAGGCCGGCACAAATAATGCCTCCATTTTATTACAAAATCATAACCACGTAATTCTGTAACATAACAATATCACACTCAAGCATGCCACATGACATTTTAGGTGAAACGTTCAAATGAAAACTATAAATTTTACACTCATATTATTACCCTACCAACCACACTCAAGCAGGCCTTACTTCTGCTGGACCCTGTATTTAAGGGTAAAGGGTCACATTGCCTGTAATTTACTTTCAAGTGGTTCCAGAACACCACTGAGAGACAGGGGATTGGGAGTGGTAGGGAGGAGGGGACGGGGAAAGGAGCAAGAGAAAAGGGAAAAAAAAGGTGAAAGAAAACAAATGTGGCAAAATATTAACAACTGGTAAAACTAGGTGAAAACTATATAACAAACTATATGTGAGTATTTGCTATAAAATTAACACTTTCCAAAATAAAATGTTGGGGAGAAAAACAACAATTCAGTACATAGTCTGTTGACAATGCAGCAGCTGCTACTGGAAGGCACTGCAAAAAGAATAGCCTTCATCTGTAACAATTTAGACGGCGTGGGGTTTGGTGTTGAAAAAATTTCAGTGTGTAAAGAAAAGAGGCAAATAATCCAGGCAAAGCAATAAAGTATTTAACTAAAACCAGCATAGCTCTGAGGGTTTATGGACTCTGATTTGCCCTCAACACAAAAAACACTGTCCTAAGTATGTGTACTTTAAAATACTTCAAATACTATTCAGACTACTCTGATATTACTTGCTAAATTTGTGAAAACACATTTTTAAGGATGAAATTTGGTTAGTTCTGGAAGTTAGAAGGTTTTAAAAGCGGCACATTCAAATTTTATTATTACTGTTCTGAATTCAAAATCTTACAATTACAAAACAAAGTAACTTTATACAATTGGGGAAACTTACAAAGTAGGTCTAAAGGTAAGCTTTAAATGACTTACGGTAAGTTAGCGTTAGATCTTAGCATAATGATTAAAAGTGTTAGCTGACACTCAAGAAAGAATAAGGGTAAGACAGCCTCTTCTTTCATGGATGACAACTCCCTACTGGCTGGGACAGAAGGCTGAGGCAAGCCTGAGTGATGACTTCTTTCTCACTCATCAACAATTCCTTTGCCCTCTTAAAAACTGCACTTATAAGGTTGGTGTGTGCGGGCATCTCTTAAATGAATTGAAAAAAATCAGTTAACCAACTTCTAACACATTTACCAGGATGGCTATTTGGTGTCCATGAAATGCCAGCAGCTGGCCATAAGAAGGACCATATTTTTCTTAATCAAATATAGATCTTGCCTACTGCCATATTTCTTTAAAATTAATTCTTACGCAACTCTAGCCAGGGATAGCTAAGTTTTTGTGTAACCTCAGCTAAAGGTGGCCAAAAAAAACTTTTAAAAAGTGGAACTTTTTAAAAACGAATTCTAAGTTTTAATGAATTCTAAGTTTGAGGAACAAAATGACCTAGGAGGATTTACGTGCTGTATAAGCCAAGAGTCATAACCCCCTTTTTTTCCTGGATCGTATTACTAAGACCAGGCATGCCTTGGGCAGTCTCTTAGGACAAACAATGTCTTTTTACATTGTGGGTCACAACCCATTAGTAAGTCTTATCAATTTAGTGAGTTGTAACCAGCATCTTTAAATTAAATGTAATGGAACCACTTGGAATGTATCACATAAAGTACTATCTCATGAAACTTTTGTTCAAGTTTGTATACCTACATGCATCCATGACTGTTTGCCTGACGTGGTTCTTTCTGTGGCAGGAGGAGCAGGAGAAAGAAAGGAAGAAGAGGGAATGGGAACGATGAGAACAAAAGAGGGGGAAAAAAAGAAAAGCACTGTCTCAGGTAACTCAAGAACCTTGGGTGCAAGTCCTAGAGAATGTGCAGGAGGCCTCATGCCAAGTCATCTTTCTCAAAACCTTACTACGGTCCACCTTTCAATCTGGGAGCAGATGGTTTTGCAGTTCTTGTGGGTTGATGGATTAATGTCATCATAAATGGTTATAAATAGTCTAAAGAATCCTTAAACCTCCTAAGATATATATTCCTCAGAAATAGGTTATTTAAAATGCAAACTCCCAACCTAAAAAGCAATGTTTTTCACTTTGCATGCTTAGGTGCTCTTCACTTTTTCTCCTCTTGGAAGGAGAACAGTTAGAGAACAAAAGGAGACAAAAGATTTGCCACAAAAGTCAGAAGCCAAGAATCAGTGCAAGGAATATCTCAACCCTGGGCTTAAAACCCTGTTCATTCACCTACTTGTTTCCTATCATCTATGGAAACTTGAGTTCTAGCTCCAACACTCACTGGCTTCAAGATGTGGGCAAGTCGCTTCCCCTGAGCTTCAGAGTCGTGATGTAAACTGCAGGCGCTGGTAGCTTCACTAGCTGCCACGCAAGGCTTTCGTGAATTCTAGATGTGCTTAAGCGTGTGCAAACGCTCCAGGAATGCCACGTGGGACAGGCAGCCTGGGCCAGAGCCTAGCTCATGTGTGGACATATTACCAGAATTGGGGTTCTTGGGTTCTTGGATTTCTGACCCAAGATACAAGTCAAGAGAAAACACAAGAGAAAGTTCCAGGCAGATTTAATAAAGCTTATGCTCGAGCGCCAGGGAGACAGCACAGAGGAAAGGAAGGTCCTCTGACCTGGCTGAGGGGCTGGGTCTGCGTGGCTGCTTCACAAGCTGGGGACAAAGCTGGTCTGCACAAACAGATGGGCTTTTTGAAAAAGGAGGGCTTGTGGGATGTTCCATGGCAGAGTAGGAAAGGTGAGTGGTTAGAGGGGGGAAAAAAAAGAAATTCTGCCTTTTTCTTTTTTTCTTGAGCAAAGAATGGACGAGTGGTAACATTCTTGTGGTCAGCTTATGTGGCCTTCCTTCTCGCTACCTGGCCTTAACTTGGCTTCCTAGCCACCTGCTATTTTCCCATTCCTGGGGCCCAAGACCCTGTGCTATCTCAGGCATACCAAAAACTTCTGTGAACTTTGATATTCCCACCTGCAAAACAGGTACAAAGTCTCCTACTTACCACACAGGGTGCTGGTGAGGCTTAAATTTAGAGTATTATTTCAGGGTAGGTCCTGGCATAGGGCCATTTCATCAATTTAAGCTTCACCAGGTTCACCAGGAGGGCTTGTTAACATACAGATTCCAGGGACCGACCCCAGTGTTTCTAAGTCAGGGGGGCTGGGCTGAGGCCCAACAATCTGCATTTCTAACAAGGGTCCAGGTGGTACTTAGTCTGTTTTGAGAACCACTGGCCTAGTAGTTTAAAGCCGAATTTCTGCAGCCTGTGCAAGTTCAATGTGCTAGTCAATGAACTTTTCTGTGCCTCGGTTTCCTTGTCTATAAAATGAAGACATGCTAACTCCTACTTGAGGTAGTGATGAGGGTGAAATGAGCTAACTGGTGCAAAGCTTTTCGTTCAGTGCTTGGCACACAGTAAGTGCCATGTGAGAGTTAGCTATTATTATACTAGCGCTTTTCTACATCAAGCATTACTACCTTCATTTGCTTTGCTTTTCATCAGAAGAACCCCGATGGGCTTGTCCATTTCCATCTGGCCTGTGTGGTCTGGCCGCCCTCTCGGCTCTGGGCTGGGGCTGCGCGAGTGGAGGTGTTCCCGGCTGCGGCTCCGGGACACCTCGTACCGGGCATCGGGCTGCGCCCTGTGCCTGTACTCCACCTCGGGGCTGTAGGTCCGGTCGTAGGGCTGGTCATAAGCCTGGTCAAAGCTCCGGCTGCTATCTCGGCCCCGCCCGCTATCTCGGCCCCGCCCATAGTCATGGTCCAGGCCCCGCTCCAGGCTCCGGCCACGACTCCGGTCTCGGGCTCTGCCATAGTCGTCGTGGTCCAGGCCCCGCTCCAGGCTCCGACCACGGCTTCGGTCTCGGGCTCTGCCATAGTCGTTGTGGTCCAGGCCCCGCTCCAGGCTCCGGCCGCGGCTCCGGTCCCTCTCCCGGCTGTGCGGCCGGTCGTGAGGAGGTCCCCTCTCCAGGCTGTCCTCCCAGCTACGCAGCCGGCACCTCTCGCTGTACCGATCACTGTACCCGCTGTGGGCACTTCTGTGGTCAAACTCATCCATCACCTCAAAAGCCCTGTCATCTTCATTGAGAGGAAGGCCACCCTGCAGCGGGGGGAGCTGAACCTTCCGAGGCCTCTTGACCACCTGTTCACCAAAAACACAGTGGGGATGTAGGACAATCACAATTAAACATAAGAGGATACAGTGATCAAAAGCTCTGGTTCTCCCTCCACTAACACTGTGTATCCCTAAGCCTCAGGTTCCTCATCTGGAAAACAGGGGCAATGAGTATAAAGCTCTCAGCACAGTGCCTCCAAAAATCTGCTTCTACTCGGAGGGTGAAAATACCAAGGGATTTTAATTCACTGTAAGTTATAAAAATGAAAATCCAGATAGTGAGACATTCTATATACCACTGCCTCACTCCTTCCAAAAGTCAATGGCATTAAAAAGGGGTGGGGGTTCGGGGAAGAGGTGGGGGAAAGAGCAACCCTCCTAGATTAAAAAAGAACAGAAAAAAAAATAGTAAGGGACAGGTGCAATGAATGAACTTTGATTAGATGCCATGGAGGAGAAGAAAAAGTCTATCAAAGAAAATCTCAGGCTATGGACTGGATATTCAACGATGCTACAGAGTTGTTATTAATTTTCTTACATAGGATAATAGCATCATAATCATGCAGAAGACCGTCCTTATTCAGAAGATGCATGCCTGCTTCACAGGCAGAGCCAAACTGTCATGGCTGCAACTTCCCTTCAAAGGATTCACTAAAACCATGTACGTGTTCATATACACATATGGAGGAAAAAATAAGTAAATATAGCAGAATATTAACATATATTAGATACATAACTGCTTCGTGCATTAACCTTTTAACTCTCCCTTCTGTTTGAAAATTTTCATAATATAAAGTTGAAAAAAATGAAATACCTCATACTCGGTGCACCCCCCCAGCACTGCCCTTACACTCACTATGCTGCAAATGTTCGCTCTGTGAGCGCACCGGCCCCGCCCAAGTGATCACTCCTGGCAGCACTGATCTGCTCCGGGGCCAAGTGGCATCTGGCTCAGAGCTGGTTCTCAGCCAATGTTTGCTAAATGAATGCGAGAGCAAATAAATGAGTGAATGCTATGGGCTGCCGCTGTCTCCTAAGAAACGCTAGTTTGTGAAGATATAACAGATCCTGTTTGGGTCTTTACAAAAGAGTTTCTGAGGTGAAATTTATTTCCTAAATGAATGCTCTTTTACCCTTGTTCTCAATCTAATTAATTCTCATAGGGAATAACTGTTTAACCCGACTCCGAAGGCAAACTCACTCAGATAAGAGAATCATTGGTCGTAAGAAGTTAGAAGAGAGACTAGAAAGAGGGAGCGAGGAGTTATTTACACCATCCATTACACACACTCCTAAAGTGCTGAGGATGCGAGAGGCAGCAGCCTCTAGATTATTTGATTATATAATTCTGTCAAGTGTTTAAAGGCAAGTGGTAGTTTTCTTCTGGGCAAAAAAACCCCACAAAATTCTACAGAGGGGAGCTGAAACAAACCCAGAACTTACAATGGATGCGATCTTCCCACTTTTTCTCAGCTGCTGAACGGCAAATGAATGGAGCACATCCTCCATGGAGGTGCCGTTAACCATGACCACCCTGTCATTTTCTCTGCAGACAAAAAATAACCACAGGACATGAACAACTCCCGTCTATTCACCGTAAATCTTTTACTTAGGAATAAACAGAGGCAGCAAATTGACCTGAAATGCTTTATTAAAAGGCTTAGCGTCCAATGACTCCCAAGACTTAATCAGTCCACTCAGTCTGAGGAAGGAGCCCAGGAGTCTCTCAGTCCACTTTTGACTGTTTACTGAAAACCAGGAGAAGGACCCCAACCACAGGGTCCCTCCAGGAGCCACTTGTCAATGGCGAGGTCTGAGCAAAAGTGACCTCCTACAGCAGGCCTCCTTACCCCAGGTGCACAGTGGGCTTCGAGAAGGTTTATATCCACTTGCGTTTTCGATGGGAGGAAGTCAAGAGCTTGCTTCAGATTCTTACAGAAATTCTGAGGTCAAAGAATACGAACTCTTACTTTATCGTATCCCAAAAATCATTAAAAAATTCTCTTTGCTCTCTGAAAGACTACTAACTTTGACAGGACCAAAGAGACTTGAAATGCCAATAGAACCTAAACTTTGGAGCTGTCTGGCCAAGGCGGTTACATGGTTAACTTCAGGTTCTGCCCTGAGAAGCGATGCTGAGGGCTCAGACATACATTTTTTCAACTGCATTATCTCTTCAGACCAGAAGGGTGGCAGTTGGAAAACTTGTGTTTTCACGTAGGAAATTTTCCCCATTTCCACACCCCTCTTACAAATCAGATAACCATTAAGCCAGGGTGTCCTCATTTAATTCTTAATGAACATAAATGAAAATAAGCAGTGCTGGGTTAAGTATTGGGAGTTGGGGGGAACACGCCAATTTTATACGCCATGTTCAGAAACGGTCTCTAAACCCAGGAATGATAGTTGTAATAGTTAGAAATAACTTCCTAAGGAAATGACTGCTCTCCTTCCTCCGGAGTTTGGATGTTCCCAAAGGACTGGTGTATTATGGTTCCAGTTCACATATATATTCATATATTGGGTTGACCAAAAAGTTCGTTTGGTTTTTCCCATAAGACAGCTCTAGTAGTGCTTTGTTGTCTAACACTTCATTCAAAACCATTTCATTAGATTGTATTTTGACAGCTGCCATATCAGCATGCATTAAAAAAAAAAAAACCCATCAAAATTGGTGAATTTTTGTGTGGCCATTTTAATATTGAAGATGGAAGAGAGCATGCAACATTTTTGGCATATTATGCTTTACTATTTCAAGAAAGGTAAAAACTCAACTGAAACACAAAAAATGATTTGTACAGTGTATGGAGAAAGTGACTAATATGAACTGTCACCAAATGACTGTGACTAATTGAACATGGCAAAAGTGGTTTGTGAAGTTCTGTGCTGGAGATTTCTCACTGCACCATGCTCCACGGTCCAGCAGACCAGCTGAAGCTGATGGTGATCAAATTGAGACATTGAGAACCATCAACATTATACCACGTGGGAGATAGCTGACATACTCAAAATATCCAAATCAATAAAGTTACTGGGGAAAATGAAAAATGTGCCTTATATTTTACAGAAAAAACTGTATGTACTTTTTGGCCAACCCAATATATGCATATAAAAAGCACACACACACACACACACACATATATATTTTCTGAAAACTATTTTAAAAGTGCACGCCACCCAAAGCATCGTGTCTAGAGCCAACCAGTGGGGCCGGCAGGAGCAGGGGCAGGAAGAAAGAACACTCACTGAAGCAGCCCATCGGCAGGCCCACCCGGAAGCACGTCAGAAATGACGATGGATGTTTCTCCATTTTCAAAGTGGGGGTTGTCTCTGCCTCCGGACACCGCAATTCCAAATCCTCTTTTGGAATCCTGTTCATTGAAGTTAAGAGAAAAAATTTAAAATAAAAACACACTTCCCTAAGTGGCTTTCAGGATTTATTACAAGCAGTTCATAAAATAAAGGGCGAACCAATCACCAGAGGCAGCTCAGGAAGTGTGGGCTTACAGAAACAAAGTAAAGCAGCCTCACGGTTGGCTGACAGGGTTATAAAGGGAAATTCCTTATCTAAAAGGAACAGGTTTGTGAAAGCTGGAAAAGATTGATAGCACTGACTGGAGTGATCACTGGACGCTGGCAGGGGATGGAAAATAACATCTTCTGTCCAGGACAGGGGCCTCATATCCCTGCCCGAGCTGGAACAGCTTCAGGCACAAATGGATCTGTGGTAAAATCATACTTATGATGTATACTTTTAACTGCCAAATTAGGTGAGTTGGTGATTCCTTTTTAATATAGGGTGAAAAAGAAGTAAACAGACTTTAAAGATAAAATAAAATCTGAAGATAAACTTAGTTTTGAAATCTTACGAGACAGCAAAACGTTAAATTCTTTTCTACATGCACGTGAGATGTACAAGATGGAAATGCAGATTAATTATCTTCATGGCCAAGAAATGTAACAGGGAACCCAGATAATGCAGAATCCTAATTCCTTTCACTGTGTAAAAAAGCTAAGCTTCCAGGTAAGCATCCAGATAAAATGGGTATATGTGACTATAACCCTAAAGCAGGGTTTGATTATGTAAAAATCTACTCAGAGAATAAAAAATTTTCCCCCAAGAAAAGCTCCCACAAGGGGCCCACCATGCCCACTGATGACAAACAATTACCAACACAAAACAGGCTGGGCTGTCCGTAAATCACACAGCTTTGGATTTGGTAACACCATCACCCTGCCAGGTTTTACACAGAGGTAGCTCCTTCGTCTATACCAGCCCTAAAATGTCTCTCACTTGCCAAACTGGGGTCCACCACTCAAGGAGTATGTGACGTTGGTGGAAGGGCATGGAAAAGAGCCAGATGACGAACTGAAAAATAAGGCCTAAAGGGGGAACCCCTCAGCTGATGAAACCATGATTGCTACCCCAGAAGTTTCAGCACCTGAGCACTGATCTGTGCTTTTTTCCTACCTGCATTAACACATACTTATTCAGAAACAAAATTTTCATTACAGACAGGGCTCGAAGTTGAACAAGGGAGGCTCCATTTGAGGAACTTAAAATTCCTCTAAGAAGTAACAGAGATTGGAGGGATTCAGAGCAGACAGAAGACCTCTGCTAGGCCCAGGAAAACCACCGCGATGCTGACCAACGCGGCTTGATGGATTAAGGCTCGGGGATCATGAGTGAAGTTCTAGTCCAGCCCAGCTGCACCCAAATCACTCCCACACTCTTGGTGGCCACACTTGCTTTGAGTAGAGTTAACACCTATCATGCCTACCTTGAAACCTGCTGTCAGAAGAAAAAGGAAAGGCACTAATATTTATTGAGCAGCGATTATGCACTGAACTCCTGGACTGGAGGCCACTTGTGTTACCTCAGCTAATCAAGAGGACCAATACTGGTGAAATGACTTTTAAAATTAAGTAAAATATATTTACATAGGGTGTTACTCCTACTTTCAATACCATTGGGGGGTGGGGAGAGGTATTTTAATCTAATTAACACCAACACCTCTTCACACAAGTAGGAGTGAGGCAAGGAAAACAATTCGTGTCTCCTGATTAGCTAAGCCAATACTTTAAAATTCAGTTTAGACATCAGACTCGCAGAGGATGTTGTAAGTTTTCTATATATTATAATCAAAATTTTCAAAGTTGTAGAGGCTACCTCAATGTCCTTCAACAGTATAGGTTATTTCCATAACTCCCCTTTCTCTTTTTTTTCCCATAACCTGCTCTGTCTGGAGATAAGTGAATGTACTACATAACCTCTATAAGTTTCTGTATGACACAGACCTTAACCAAAAAAAATGTAATAGCACGCAAATCTTTGTTAACGTGGTAATGATTGCCAGCTGTTCCCGCCAATGCGTTAACCACCCGAAGGAGAAACAAAACTGTCTTTAGGTCAAAATAAACAAGATCCATGATCTGTAAGCTCAACAATGTGACTACAGCATATATGAAACGTGCATCACTCACCTTCTGTAGGGTCACAGTGTACTGTTCCCATATCACTTCTTCCATACCTGGGGCCTGTTTTAAAATGGGCGAAACCAATTTGATTAAAACCACAAACATCTCAATGCTACAAATAAAGCCAAAATTCAAAATATATCAAGATACGGACCAGCTTACACTTTCAATATGCCAAGAG
>PVJD01011723.1:0-44355 GCA_004026545.1 Mormoops blainvillei | reverse complement strand
GCAGAGCCTGGGTAGTGACAGGTCCACCCATGTCAATAATTGGCAGGGTGATCTCAAGTAAGCCACCTCAGGGCATTTGGCCTGAGCCATCTGTAGAAGGAGGAGCTGAACTGAGACTCCATCCAACTCTGACTCAGAGATCTGTGTTTCCCGATTGCTTGGATGCTTGTTGCAACACAGAGTGTCCCAACTTTCTAGGCTAAGTTGACTGCAGGAGGAAGAGGGATTCCCTCTGTGCCTTGTCCTGGGACGCTGGCCTGCTCTCCCCGCATCTCCAGGCGAGAGGCTAAGCATCAGGCAAGTAGCAAATGAAGAAGTCATGGTCCTACCTTCTCTGGTCTCTGCTCCTGCAGCATTGATTTCAGGACTGAAATTTGTGCCAAAAGGAATTTGGTGTTGGAGTCTCCCTTCTGCGGAGGCACATGATAGCCTTCTGTCCTGTCGAGCCAGTCTGGACGTCGCTGTCTCTGACGTTAGGCTGCCATAATCAGGTCTGCATTTCCTTCAGGGAGCTCCAGGGCTAAGAACCCTGCGACTCTTCCCAGAGTCTAAAGTAATCATTAGTAGCAGGTCCTCCCACACAGAGCCTCGAGAAAGAGCGACTGTCTTATACTTTCACAGAAGGTCAGGGGAAGAGATTTAATTAATTGATTTCACAGATTGGAAGTTCTAGTGTTTTCCATATATGTTCAATTCTAAGCAACTTGGAAAATGCAGAAAACGATAAAAAACGTGAAAATTGCTCATTTCAGGACCTGCAGAGGAATAATTTTACTGTTTCCTTATGGTGATTAGGCCAGTGGAGGGGACAACAGTAAGAGGGGAGGAGTGGCCTCCCTTCTTGTTGGCTCCAAGCAGTACCTATGGCTCCTGGCTGCATCTTATGTCCAGGGACTTGAGCGAGGGACGCCGGGCCTCGGGGATGTCTGATGTCCTGGTGGGAAGCCAGAGTGGGGAAGTCTGAGGAACGAACGAGTTTGTGGCTATCCAGCCTCATTCCTAAGCGGCCCCTTCAGATGTTGCTCCGGAAGGCACCTGATAATAACTGTTCCGCAAGCGCACTTCCCCTGCGCAGTGTTAACCATCAGTTTGTCAGAGAGACTTCCTCTTCCCTGTGTCATCGGCCAGATGAAAAACAAGCAGGTCTTACGGAGGTGGAACCTTGCCTTTGCTTCCCTCCCTTCATGTGAAGGGTGCAGAGGTGCGCTGGATCTTTGAGGAAACAACCATGTTCTTTCTTAGACCTGAATTGCTTTGGTATGCTGCCTGTCTGCTTGACGTAATGAACCCCAGCGACCAGATTCAGGAAGCCCTCCCCTGACTTTCTGAAGTCAGGAAGCTTGGGGATGTAGGCCAGTCCAGTCACAGGCAGAGCAAGGTGTCATCAGTCAGTGGGTGGTGAGCAGGGGCTTTGAGAGGTGCTCCCAAGTAAGTGTGGGCTTTGAAGCAGGACAAGAGAAAGAAGACCCTGGCCATGAGAAGAGTGCATTTTGATGCAGGTGGACTCTCGGGAAAGCCTGGCCATCGTTACCATGGCCACCTGAATCTTAGGGCAGCCAGATTCTCTCCTGGAACAGAGGGTACAGAACCACCAGCTCCCCAAGAACAAAAGAACAAAGCCAGGCACCTGTGGCTTTTATTCCTGGCCACACATTCAAGTTAACTAGGGAGCTGTTTTTTTTTAAAGTCTGATGTGCCAGAAAGTCTGACTTACAGTTTTAGACTGAAGACTGGACAGAAATATTCAAGAAGCAGTACTTATCCTTAGAATATAAAGCCCACTCTGACATTTTTAATCTATCCCATTTCACTGGAAAAAATTCCAAGCTGTCCTGTCTGTGGAGTGGCTCATTTTGTGTCTCACTGCTTCACTAATAAACTCACTTTCACTTAAAAAATTCTGGTCTGGTTCCGATAAATTGATTTCTAGGCCACTACGGGGGACTAAGCCGCAATCTTGAAGATGCTGTTTTAGTGCAACAGCTCGTCCTGCAGATGCTGGGAAGCTGTCGGCTGCATTTCCCAGACCCCCTTGAAGGTAGAGTTTCAGGTGTGAGTTACGGTCTCCAGGGGGATGTGGGCAGTCTTGCTTCAGGCTTCTGTGGTCGGGCACTGGAGGTGGACAACCTCTCTGTGGGGGCTTCCTTAGCCAGGCAACTGTGGAAGGAAGCAGTGAATCAGCATGGAGACCCCACGACGGCCGGCCATCTGCAAGGGCCACATTTCTCTGGGGGGCATTCACAAAATAAACATGTTGGGAACACTAAGAAAAGAAGGGTTTTAGACTTGGTAGCGGAGGAAATGTGGTAGAAAAGGCAAGAAACACAATTGGAAGCCAGTTCTGCCTGCTGATACCTGCCCTGGCCTGTGATGTTACTTTAGTCACTTCCATAAGCCCTTGAATCATGTGGCAAACAGCTGTTCAATGCCTAGTAGACAAGGTGTGGGTGAAGTGCTGAGAGTGCAGCCTCAAACGAAACAGACAGAAATGCCTGCCCTCATGGACCTCACATTCTGACGGGGGCAGACGGGCAGTAAATAGACAAATAGGAAATACAGATGTGCCTGATCGGTACAAGTGCTATGAGGAAAAGTCAAGCAAGAAAGAGGAGACAGAGTGGGAGTGAAGGCAGGGGCATTTTTAAAAATTGATTGGTAGAGAGAGAGCAAAAGGGAGAGTAAGAGAGAAACATGGATTTGTTGTTCCACTTATTTATGCACTCATTGGTTGATTCTTGTATATGCCCCAACCAGGGATCAACCCCGCAACCTTGGCATATCGGGACAGTGCTCTAACAAAGTGAGCTACCCGTCCAGGGTCAAGGCAGGGGCCTTTGAAATAGGATGGTCACTGAGAGGTGACACGCAGAAGGGAGTGAGGAGTGGGCTCTGTGACATCTTTTTTGTTTGTTTTTTCTTTTCTCTCCCCACCAAACTCCATGTGACATGTTAGGCAAGCCCTCCAAGCAGGGAACAGTGTAGGTGCTGGGACCGGGGCCTCCCTGTGTTGAATGCTGGAAGCCAGTGAGGCTGGAGCTGCATGAGTCGATGCGATTGGATGTGGGGGTGAGAGAGTGAGTGAGTGGTGGATGACTCCTAATTGCATTCTGGGTGACATGTAGAGATGCTGCTGAGAGCACTGGCTGTTTTTTCACAGCTGAACCAACAGCAGAGGTGGCAGTTACTGTGAGTTCAGTGCAGCTCTGCAACTGTGTTGAGTAACTGCGAGAATAGGAGCAAAGCAGACTTCTCTGAGGTTCGGTTTCTGTTTGTGGGTCAAAAGGATTGGGACTCAGCAAGCAGCCTTCCAGAAAGATCCATCATGCTCTGGGCCCATTGCCAGACAGGCCCTTCTTTTAGGTAGAAACTGGGATTTAAAATCAGGATTGATGATTATTGTTGTCACGCCTAAGGGATTTGTAAAGTTTTGATGTGGTTTACATATGGGTACTGAGTACAGGTATTTTCCAAGCTGGTAGGGAAGCACGTGGTAGATTTTCCAGTTGCCAATGTTTCTGTGTTAGTAGTGCCCAATTAGCAGTTAAATTTCTTTCTGTTCCTCAGTTTCCTTAACCTGTTAAAGGCTCAATTGTAGGGGAAGGAAAAAATCTGCTTCAGGAAGGCTTCGTGAACAAAACTCAGCTACCAGCTGACTAAGTTGGCCTCCGACCAGGGCAACCAGCTCAGCCTGCTTTGCCTGGAGTTTCCCGGTTTTAGTATGGAAAGTCAGGGGGCCGGCAGCCTCCTCAGTCCCAGGCAAACCAGGGTGGTCGGTCGCCCCATTTTCCTCCAACCTAGCCCTGAGCCATAGGCCAGAGGACCTCATGTTAGAGAAATGGATTTTAAAACCTCATTAATGTTTGAACAACAAAAAGAATCCAATTTAATTTTATGGCCCTGGGCTACAGACTTGAAACTGTGATGGTATGTTTCAAAGCAATTCTGTCAACGGATGTATCAGAAAATCTAAAGAAGAATTATTTTGTCATCAATGTGCTGCCTCGTAATAACAATAAAGGAGGCTGAATTTGCAAACTGCCTGGTTTCTGTGTGAAAAATCTAAAACTTGAATAAAAATGAGCCAGTTAGCATCCACTTTACCATGAATCATGTTTGCTGTTACATCATTTCCCGGATAAAAATAGAGAACAAAAAACGAAATCCACATAAAGCGGAAATTATATTTTGTGCAAATCCTGGATTATATGAAAGCTTTTGCTTCATTCAAAAGCAAAAGGTTATGTTGTCACCACTGCTTTATAGGAAATGATACCTTAACCTTACAAAACTTTAAAAATTTCATTTTGGAAGGCATACCAATAAGTAATGTACAGCGTGACAGTAAAATCCATTCTACAGAAGAACCAACTCTTCTGAGCAAGAAGACAGTCCTTTTTTCTAAAATAATTTTTAAAATTTTTATTTATTTTCAGAGCAAGGGAAAGGGAGAGAGAAAGAGAGGGAGAGAAACATCAGTTGGTTGCCTCTTGCACGCCCCTACCTGCGGACCCAGCTCACCACCCAGCCTGGCATGTGCCCTGACAAGGAATCAAACTGGGACCTTTCGGTTCGCAGGCTGGTGCTCAGTTCACTGAGCTACACCAGCCAGGGCCTATGTGGCTGTGTTTCTTTCACCGGCTTCTGTTAGAAATAACTGAATGACTGATAAAGCCTTTTAAAAAGCAGGCAGCATGTAACAGAAGGAAAAAAAGAAATTTAACATGTTCAGCAAGTGACCAGGAAAATGCAGATGGAGACACAATTTTATCCCTATTTGGTTGGCAGAAGTGAGACGTCTGACAGCTTTAATTGTTGGAGAGAATGTGGGATCAGAACTGTCCCTAGTACATTGTGGTGGGTGTGTAAATTGGTACCAGTGCCTTGGAAACAGTTTGGAATTATCTTGTAAAGTTGAAATTCACATACCCTGTCATTCCGAGAATGGCACTGAGAGAAACTCATCCTGAGGTGATGATCACAGCAGCACATTAATAGGAACACTTTTAAACAACCAAATGTACACAGACAGGAGAAGAATGAATTAATTCTTGGTGTAGTCAATAGGGGACTGTTATTCGGCAGTCTGAAGGAGTTACAGCCTGCTAGACAGCTACATTCAATATTGCTAATGACTATTAGCAATAGTCATTGGGGGATGGGGTAGAGAAAGAGAAAGAGAGAGAGAGAGAGAGAGAGAGAGAGTGTTGTTATTCCACGTATGCACTTATTGGTTGATTCTTCTATGTGACCTGAGCAGGGATCAAACCTGCAACCTTGGCTGACCGGGAGGATGCTCTAACAAACTGAGCTACCTGGCCAGGGCTAGTCTTAATCTTATTTTAATGATGTGGATATTTTTGAAGAACCAGGCCACTCCCCTCCCCCTAAAGAAAGCCCCTCAATTTTGAATTGCCTGATTTTTACCTTATTACATTCAGGTCAAACATTTTTGGCAGGAAAAATTGCATAGATGGTGTGTGTCCTTCTTACTGCCATTATGTCAACAGACTAGGGCAGTGTTTTTCAACCTTTTTCATCTCATGGCACTCATAAACTAATTACTAAACTTCTGTGCACACCAAAAACTATATTTTTTGCCGATCTGACAAAAATTAGGTATAATTTTGATTCATTTGCACCAGATGGCTATTGTTGTGTTGGCTCTTGTCATGTTAAGGAAAAAGAGGTCAATGGCCCTGACCAAACAGTCAGGTACTGCATGTTTTAATAATTCTTTTGGCACAGCAATGTGCTGTGGCACACCAGTTGAAAATCACTGAACTGGGGTCAGTTTGTCCTTTTAATTGTGATGTAAATATCCGGTCATTATGTTTGTGAATATGTTTTTCCCCTTTGTAATTAAAAACTCTGTGGTGGATCTTTTGGGATCATTCACAACATGTGAATAAAATATTCTGTTCCCAATAATATTTTACGCAATGGTTTTAGCATGTAATTTTGATTCTTGACTGAAACATTGTTAGGGTGTCTAAAAAATGGTCATTTACTAATTTCTGTCATTCTTTCAACATTAGTTGGCATTCTTTTGTAAAGAAGAGGCTTTCCTACCTAAGCTCCCTTTAAAATAGTTTTAATTTTGTTTATTTATTTTAAAATTTTATTATTATTAATGGTAGTAAGAGTATTAGTATGGGTTCGGGGATTTAAAAAATTATTATTGCAGGTGTTATAATCCACTGCTGACATTATTCATTTTGATGCTCAAATTGTCCCAAATTTGGCTGAGAACACTTTCCTGCTGGCTGCCATGTCCTTTTGACACATCATTGTCCATTTTTTATCTCTTCCTTACATTCTGCCACAACCAGATAATCGAGGTTCAGCCTTGGGATCAGCCACTTCCCCAAGGAGCCCTAGTTACCTTTAGTGGAGAATGACAGGAACCAAGATCTGGGCTCCAGTGTGCTTCTTGCTACCGGGGTATCATTGTTTCTAGGGCCTTTTCAATGGACAGAGCTAGGAAACAGATTTTTTAAAAATCATAAATTTACTGCTATCTCTTATTCTAGTCCAATACCAGAAAGTTCTTCCTTTCCTCTCCTCTTCCATAGCTGTATCTTCCATTTGCTTGTTATATTTTTTCCAGGAATTTTTTTTAACCTTGAATTTCCTTTACTCCTGGTATTATTAATTAGGAGAATAAAATCCACAAGATTAATATCTAATTCTCCATGAGCAGTGACTTCGAGGAGACCCTAAATTCAGCACAGAGGTGAGGGCTAAGATCAAATCTCCTGGGGCTTAAAAAAAATCTGCACAGACCAGTCTGGAATATTCTATGTTCTTTCCATATATTCCAGTCATTTCACAATGAATGTATATTACTTTTTAAACAACAAATACAAATTTTTAAGGCAAAACCCCCTCACCATATAGATCGGATGTGAACACTTTGGTGTTGTATGTTGTATAACACCATGTATATATCCTATATCTTGTAGGACAAGAAAAATAATTGTTCCTCTGTCCTTCTACGTTGTTGGCTGAGACACCCTCACTCCAATAAAGAAAATTAACAGGAGGAAAAAAACCGAATTTTAATTATGTATGTATATACATTCAGGAGCCCGCACAAAGCTATGAGACTCAAAAGGCTGTCAGGTAATTGAGACTATGGTACCACGATCCTGAGCTAAAAGAAAGGAACGGAGGTCTGGGGCTTCAACGGGGAAGAAGAAAATTCACAGGAAGGTAAGAACAGGAAATGTATAGTAAACAAAGTTTGCTCTGCCATGCAGAAGATCACTTTCGGGTGCAGTAATCTCCGGCCATTGGTAATAGCGTTCTTCCTGGTACAGGCCCTCTTTCTAATGTCAATTTCCCTTGCAAAAACGGTAACTTTTCAGGGCTTCTCCTATGTCTACGGTTTGTCAAAAATAATAAGCCTTAAATAATCCTTACGTCAAAGGGGCATATTTGGGAGTGGCATATTGCTACCCTTCCATGTACCTCCTGGGAGCCAGGCGTTGTGGGGACAGAGATGATCAAGGACCCAGAGGTGAGGGGGCGAGGCAGAGGGAAGGGCTCGGCGGGCCTCCCTCTACGCTAGGAGGACCGCGAGGGGTCAGCCCTGCTATTCACGCCCGGCCTCAGAATGCCCTGCTTCCCCCCTGCCCCCACCCCCGCCCGCGCCAACCTTCACGCGGTCAGGGTACCAGAGGTCGCCTGTCGGGACAGGGGCATGGGGCTTGATCCACCTCGCAGCCGGGTCTAGGGGATTGGGGAGGGTAAAGGGAATGGGGATGGCGGGGGTGGGGCGGCACTGGGCCAGCCGGCCCATCTCGCCCTCGCTCGGGTTGGTGTCGGGCGCGCAAACCTGCTGACCTCGGTTGGCCCCGGAGAGGTCAACCAGGGACTCGCGAGCCCGCCCCGAGGGCCAGAAAAGGAAAGGGCCTGACCGAGCCGGGCGGGGCCGGGAGATGGACGGGCACGTGGATTGGCTGCACGCGCATTGCACTAGCCGATCAGAGCATGCCCCACCCCGCCTCGCCGCGCGGCACGACGCGTTCACGTGTCACCGCCCCAGCGTGCCCCGCGCCTCCAGGTTGCGCACGTGGGGGTGGTGTGCCCTTGGCTTAGGCTGGCCCCCGGTAGGGGCTCAGCGATTCCCGTTCCTGTGAACTGTTTTCGTTCTCCTGGCCAAAGTTGCCCCTCCCCCGCAACCCCCCCACCGCCCCAACCCGGGGCTGCCACCGAAAGTCTTGGGAGCGGCCCTGCTTTGTAAAGTCGCCAGAGGAAATAGGTCAGCAGGTGGTTCGCTAAATCCTGGGTTGGGTGGGGCTGGGGCAGGCGGCCGCTGAAGAGGAAAGCGATACAGAGAGGCGTTAAGTAAAAATTATGAACGTGGGAGATTGCATAAGAACGTGCAGTGTTTTTTTAATCTTTGGGGAGTAAATAGTGTAAGTGCCCTACGCTGCTTTTTCCTGCTTAACAGAAAGGTGTACCAAACCCGCTGAAAGTGTACGCGATGTTCTGTGTAACAGTGTAAACAGCCCGCGCAGCTGCTGTGGGAAGACGCCTCCTGAGGGTTGAGGGCCACAGTGGTCCCCTGACACCGAAGCCACCTCCTAGAAGTAGCTCTTCCAGCCCCTGTTTTGGGGCCAATATCCAGACTTCTCACCCCCAGGGCCTAGAATGAATTGGGACCCTGACTACATCAGACTCTTCCTTGAGAGGGTCTGGAGTTAATGTGAGTAGTGACTCAGCTAGAGAAGGGTCAGGAAACCGTGAGGAGTGGGTATGTTTGGCCCAGACTAGACAGGCCCCGAGTGCACCTGAGCTTTCAAGCAAATCCGTGTTTTAAAGAGTATTGTTAACAAGAGATTAGACTGGTCAAGTTGCTGCCTGCCTGAGGGAATGACAAGAGATATTTACCAGAGGTGAATTTCAGGTCAATTATGGAGAGGGGGGAATGAACGATAATGAGTTCTGTCTAGGAACTAGGTACAGGTAGGTATTTACATATATCAGTAAGAAAATGGTGAAGCTGAGATTCAAATTCTCAATGGCTAGAATCCAAAGCCCTTGCCTTTTGTTGATGCATCTGTTTTAATGGAATAGGTTACTTTGGGAATAATGACTGTACAGAAGGGTTTCTGCATTGATTGAGCTCATCGGACTAGCCTAGAGGATTCGTTCAGCCCTGTTTCAGCTGTGTTACTACCTCCAGTGAAGTGGGAGGTTGTCCTGGGCCAGAGAGGATACCAGAACTACATGAGGTGGAAGAGACCTATCTTACCAGGAAGTCAGACTTCCCAGCAGAGCATATTTCTAACCCATTGTCCCTATAAGTGCTGTCACACTTGCTAAAACGGTAATTTTGACATTAACAAATTTGATCATGGTATCCTGCTGTCATCCATTTTTTTCTTACTGCCTCCTAGCCCTTTCTTCAAATCTGACACTCCTTTCCCTTGTCCATGCCCTGTACCTAGACTGGGCTAGAAGTGGGACCAATACAGTAAGAGCGAGGACTGGAGGAGTGAATAACTGACCTCAGTGCATTTCTATACCTTTCCCCTCCCAAGCAACACCAGCTACAGTGCCCTGAAAAACTTGGAGGGAAACACCTGGACTGGTCTGATTTTCTTTGTGACCCTCAATGTCTGTATATTTCAAGCTTGAAGTTTGTAGGGAGGATGCATAAAGATCGGAGGTCTTGGATTCATTTTATGAATTAATAGCTTCATATTTTCTGAAAAGACAAGAGCACTTTAGGAGACTATTTTTGTCTCTGTTACGTGTATTAACTTGTCAGATAAAACCCATTTTAGCATCCCTGAGAGGAAGGTAGTGGTATGAAATGGGTCTAAAGAGGCAGTATCTGGTTTTTCTTGACCTCTAGCAAACCTGGTTACAATTTCTTACCAAAAACACAGCTGGAATTTGCCTGAACACAACTTATGGAACTCTAGAAGCTGTCTTTCTCTGAAGTCCACTTTCCTTCATTTCAGTAAGTTACCTGGCTATTCATCCTTAACCTCCTAGGTCTTAATTCTCCCTTTGCCTCCAGGGTATGAAATCATTGGTGCTCCTTCAGGCCTGCCCAGTCCTAAGCAAGGCTTAAAGGTCACTTGTTTTTCTTGGCCTGCTTCTTCTGGTCCCTTTCGTCTTGGGTTAGTTTCTAGGTCATGGGTACTTTCCTATGCTCTCATCCGCAAATTCCTCAGATCACTCATTGTCATCATCTTTAAGTGATAGTTAGTAGCTTGGTTTGCATTTCAACTGACCTTAAAGATCTTTAACACAAGAGAACCCTATCCTAGTGATGGACTTTAGGGCATAAAAAACTTAGGGTTAGAGTAAAGGCAAAGGTTAAAGCACATTGTTCTTTTTGTACCTAGCCTCCCTCCATCCTCCCAACCCCAACCTTCTCTTCCTGTCACAGCTTCTGTGGGCAGCTGCGAAGGTGGAGGTAATGAGTGCCTTGGAAGACTAGTCATGAGATCTCTGCTTTATTCTTGCTTACTGAACCAAGGCCCCAGTCACCCACCCTGACCATCTTTGAGTTCAGTTATAAAGGGGCGGGGATTCATTTAATAAGCTCAAACTCTCCTTTTTCCCAGACTGTAAACCGGAGTCCGGAAATGCAAGCCAGAGAGGTGGGACGTTTTGCGTGGGCTCTGGGGTCAGGCTTTCTGGGTTCAGGCACCAGCTCTACCACTTAGTAGCTGTGTGATGTTGGAGAAGTTCCTTAATCTCTCTGTGTCTCAGTTTCCTCACCTGTGGTTGTGAGGATTGTGCTCAAAGCACTCCAAACACGGCCTGGCACATGCTTGGTGTTCCATAAGTGGTGGCTGTTCATTTACGTCTTGAAGAAGACCTCAGTCTAGTGATGACAGTTCTGCAGTTGTCGCCTCCACCTGCTTCTGTATGAGCTTAAATGGGCTGGAAGGCTCAAGGACGAGTGGTAGCACAGCAGCTGTCTCAAGTAGTATCTGGTCTTCTGGGCCCTCGCTGCCCAGAACCAGGCAGTCTGCAGCAATCCACACACCCAAGACAGCACCCCCTTGAGTGGTCCTTAGCCGAACACTTCTTCCTGTCTTCCGCAGTGTTCTCTAACACAGTGCCCCAGTCCTTCCTCACCCTTTCTTGCCAGGATGCAGCTGCTGGGTGCTCCATTTGCCAGGGGAAGAGATTCTTCATTCTTACGCTCTTACCTGTGGGATTGTAATGGGGTATCTGGTGGCTACATAGCAGAGCTGAATCTTAATGTTACTAAAAGGAAGAATGAAGGTGGCTTAAAACTGGGCCACAGTCATGGCAGTTGTTGGAAGGGGGTTGGAGACGGGGTCATCAGTAGATACAGAAGCAGACCCATCTTCCCTTGGTATTTTTTTTTTAAAGATTTTATTTATTTTTTAGAGAGAGGGGAACGGAGGGAGAGAGGGAGAAAAACATCAATGTGTGATTGCACTCTTGCACCCCCTACTGGGGACCTGGCCCTCAAACTAGGCATGTGCCCTGACTGGGAATCAAACCAGCAATCCTTTGGTTCACAGGTGGGCGCTAAATCCACTGAGCTACACCAGCCAGGGCCCTTGGTATATTTGATATTAATCCTGGACATATAGTCCCCAGGTTGCCTTAGGTACCATGCTGACTGGTGAAGGGGGAGGTGGGAGAGGAACAGGGAGAAAGGGCAACAAGTGTGCAGAATCTTTAAAAACCCTAAAACAAACAAACAAAAACTTGACACATTCTAAATGTTGTGCCTGGCACAAAATCCCAGTCATTGAGCCCTGTGTACAGAATTGGCCATGAGAGTCAAAGACCCAAGTGATGAGTGGCCCTTGCCTGATTCCCAGTTTCATTTTTATAGTTTTCAGTTTGTGGATGCGTGCTTCCTTAAACCTTTCCCGGATTCTTTGAGGTTCTGGGTCTAGACACTGAGAAGATTGAAATATTTATTGGTAGTATGTTTGGCTCGCTCTCTGGAAAGACTAACTATTTCCTATTTGCAGAAACCATAAATTAGTAACATTTTGGGCATCTTTTTTGTTACAGAATTTCCTGGACTTCCGTTTGGGGTTATTTCGAAGTGGCGGGGTTGAGGGGAATGTACTTTGGGGGCGGAGCCTCTGGTTCTTTAATGAGGAGACGGGTGGATTTGCTTTCAAGCAGGGACCTGTGGAAGAGTGTAAGGAAATGACCTCAGGACAGGATGAGTGGAGGTACAGAGGAGTGAGAGGTTTCTGAAAAATCACAGATGCTTACCGATTCCGTGACCCCGTAACTCCGCACTGAGAGCTCTCCCTTTAATCCAGCGGTTGGGAAAGGCAGGGCTCCCCTCATGTCCTTCCTTGGTCACCAAAGGATGACTTTGGGTGCAGGAAGAAAATGTTACAACTTTGCTCTCTATTTATTTTTTGGCACATTTTTACTTTCTAATTTTTGTCTAAGTTTTATAATGTACATAATAGATCAGTGCAGCAGTATGTGTGTATAAGTTACAACCAAAGGAATGTCTGATTCGGACGTTAGTAGTTTGTGATCAAAAAGGTTGGATGCTCCTGCTCAAAGGTATGATGGCAGAGCAGCCAAAATAACCAGTGCTTGTCAAATTTGCCTGCCTGTGACTTATTGGAGATGTTGTTAAAATGTTAATTTCTATTCAGTAGGTCTGGACTGGTGCCCAAAGTTCCGCAGTGGAAGGCTGACTCAGAAGAAGCAAGATGGTGTTATTCCCTTGGGGGCGCAGTATTCCATTTTGGTGTCTTAGAGAGGGAAACCTGGAAGCCAGCTGGGGGGCAGGAACAGACGCTTTGGCGTCTCCTGAGTGGGGCGCCCAGGCCTTACCCCTGACGCTGTGAGGAAATCCCCGTGCGGTGAATCATGAGAAGAGACACAGGCACCTACTCCTTAAGGGGTGTGTCATTGTTAATGTGGTGTTGATTTGCTTCCTGGTCCACATGGCTTTGGTAGCCCACTTCACAAGTAGGAAAGGTGGGGGGTACAGCCAGCAAAAACCAAAACGCTGACACCTCTGAAGGGAGAGGTGGTGGGTGAGCAGGTGCGCTCATTAGAGCTGGGGGTGTCCCCGACTGCGGTCTCTCCTAGGTGGACTTCAGTCTTTTACTTACTTTCCTCGCCTCAGCCCTGTGAGGGCAGTATTCTTTTTGCCACTCAACAAGCGAGGAAACCTAGGTCCAGTATGGTTAAGTGACTTATCGAAGATCTCAGATCTTGTAAATAGTGGAGCAGGGCAAATTCTTCTGACTGCATGCTCAGTGCTTCTTTTATTTGAATAAAAACTGCTTTTATTCTGGGAGCCAGTGAAAGTTAAGAGGCTTGAACTTTTGAGGATTTCAATTCCCATTCATTCATTCATCAAGTAAATATCTACAATGTGTCCAGTACTAAGTGTTCTGAAATCAGAAATAAACAATGCAGTCCTTGGCCTTAAGGGGAAGGATGGAGAAGCAAAGATGCATTTAGACTTAATTGAGGGCCGTGATGGGGCTGGGTCACTGCGCTATGAGAGGGCCCCTGGGTCCACAGAAGGGGCAGTGGAGAAGGTTAACAGGCAGAGGTGTGTAGGCTGAGAGCTGAAGGGTAAATTAGACTAGCAAAATAAAAAAGGGGGAGGGCAGTACTGGTAGGGGAGTCAGTGTGCAGTCATCGGGAATTTCTCCTCAATATCACCAAAACAGACATGATGGCAGTTAATACCTTTGAAACCTAACAAAGATAATCCTGATCACTTATGTTCATCAGTTGTTATGTCTTCTTGCTGGATTGACCCATTCAATCTCTATGAAATGTCCCTCTTGAAGGCTGCTAATAGTCTTCGTTCTGAAATTTACTTTGCTGTTGTTATAGCTACTTCCTTTTCTGTGGATGTGTGTTTGCATGGAATGTTTCCCCCATCCTTTTACTTTTAACTATCCATGTCTTCATGTTTAAAGTGGATTTCTTGTAATTGGGCTTGCTTTTTCTTTTTATCTAGTGTGGTTATGTCTTTCAGTTAGTTTTCAGACCATTTATGCTTAATGTGATTATAAAGTGTTTTCAAGCACGAGAACTAAAAGCTCCCGATCTTCTCATTCCCCTCAGGCGACAAAGATGGGGGCCAGCGAAGGTTGTTCTTCTAGTCTGTTCTGAGCCAGAACCTGGATTTGGGTTTGACTTGCTTTCTGTAAAGATCTCCTCAGTAGTTGACCTGAGAGTCAGTGACCTGGGTGTGGAGCTCATGGAGCTCAAGTCTTTAGGTCTGGAGAGCAGGTGTGAGAAAGGCACGGCCAGTGAGAGGTCAGGTGAGGAGCACTTTCCCCCACTCTCACACCCACATCCCGTCATTGAGGGCCGCCAACCTTTCTCTAGTCCCTTTCTGGCCTGAAAAGCCCACTGGCCTCACCATGACACCTCAAGATGTTGAAGAGCTGATTAATGTACAAAAGAACGAAGAGCTAAACAATGTACAATGTATGTATGGAAGGCACACTGCCTCAGTGTAAATCTGATGATGGTCTGGGGGTGTGGTGAGCAGCCAAGACCTTGCTTGAGAAAAATCTCTTTGAAAGCAGAATTTCTAACCCTTTATCTCAAGCCTAAAATGTGATGGCCAGGCCAGGTTTGGATGTCCAGTAGCGGAAGGGGATGGCTCTGGGCATGAGACAGGTGAACTTCCACTTCTGTGTCTATACTGTTCAAATGGAGGGTCGTCCTGCAGGTGAACTTCCCAATGCCCTGTTGATGTGTTCTTGCTCAGTGACCTTGCAGTTTGACCACTAAATTCTCAGATATCGGAGACCCAGTGGTCAGTGGAAATGGGCTTCTTCCTTCTTGGGAGCCATGAAAGGCACGTTTTTTTTTGTTTGTTTGTGTTGTTTCTTAAAAAGATTTTATCTATTTGATTTTTTAAAGAGAGGGGAAGGGAGGTAAAAGACAGGGAGAGAAACAGCAATGTGTGGTTCCCTCTCACGTGCCCCTTACTGGGGACCTGGCCCGCAATTCTGGCCCTGACTGGGAATCGAGCCAGTGACCCTTTGGTTCACAGGCTGGCACTCAATCCACTGAGCCACACTAGCCAGGGCTGTGTGGTTTTGAATGCCTTAAGTTGGAGCTGAGGACCCAGGGTTCCGAGGACCAGGGATACCTGGCAGGGTATTTGGTTGCTTCTGCAGATGTGGTTTTCCTAAGACACAGGTGGATTCTTTCAAAGTCACCCTGATGGGTAGTGGGAAACAGGATAAAAATACAGGCTTCTCCCCACCCCCCAACTGAAGGTAGAGCTTTTCTGTGAAATTTTTCATATGCTGAAATGGCTTAAAGTAGAGTATCAGTACCTATTTTTGTTAACAGAAAGAAATCTGAAGAGAATTTTTACTTTTATGAAAGAAGCCATTGCTATACTAAGGTAGGTCTTCCATAAAAATGAAGTGGTATTAGGTGAACTTTTGGAAAATAAGGGATACCTGTATCCCTCTTAAAGAGGAGGCACCGAGGACCAGAGCACATTACAAGCTTGCCGAAAGCCAGACAACTTGGGGAAGAAGGAAGAGAATTGAACAGAACTAGATATTCTACCTCCACTCGGAACGCTGGAACACATCTGCCCTGTCTCTCTCAGAAAGAAGACCCTCTGTAATGATCCTCTCTGTCTCCATGACCCTTTCAGCATCATTAAGCCTCACCCATTAGCCATCACCCACTGCAGTTACTCGCGGCTTCCTGGTGCTCTCCTTATATATGATCTCTGCTGCCACTCTCATGCCTTTGCCCACCCATTTCCTCCTACCTGGGTTGTCCTCTTCTCTTTGAATCCCATGCTCTGCCCCCACCCCCCAACTTGATCACTTCAGAACTCATCTCCTTCATGGAGCCTTCCCTGACTTCTTTTGACAGAATTGGAATGTTATTCTCAGTTCTTCCACCAGGCCTTTACGCACTTTATCATCGCAGTCATTACTTGAGCTCATGTCTGTGTCCAGCAGCAGCCCATGAACGGTGGGAGTGATATTCTGTAATCTTCGTGTTCCTGGTGCCTAGCACACACTTCATGGAGGGAGAGCTTGTTAGAAAGGCTGTCCATATTGGTTTCTCTCGTGTGTTAGTCAACAGATGTTTTTAGCACCTGCATTCCATGGGGATTTTTTTTGCACTGTGCGCTGGGTTGGATACAGAGAAGAATGTTTACCCTCTGAAGAAGCTTAGAGTGTGAGTGGGAACACACACAGAACAGGTCCACTCATGTGAAAAGGAGCAGACAAGACACCAATCTTTGATGTAGTATGGGAAATAAAAGCTTATGGCTATAGCAAGAGAAAGATGCAAATAAACATGGAGGATGGGTAGGGATTAAACAAAAAGGAGAAGGGAGGGGTTTCTGGTGGAGTGCTCTGTAGAACAGAGATGGGCAGGAGAGTTTGGGGGACAGAGCAGATCCAATGGTCAGAGTGGAAAGACAATAAGGGAGGAAGCCTGCTTGAGAACCCGCTGTAGAGGACCTTCAGTGAAGACTGAGGAGGTCGAGTGTAGTCTTAGAGGAAGTAGGGAGCCAGTGATAGTGTCTGAGTGAGGGAAGAACAGAATCAATGTATTGTATTAGAAAATAACTCTGTCAGTGCTGTACACAGTGGTTTGGAATAGAAGAGGCAGGAGGGAAGGAGATGGGAAGTGATGACCTAGACTGTAGGTTTTTCAGGCTTAAATCTGAGTGGAGACAGTAGGAATGGGAAGTGCACAGATTATTTATATGAGAAACACTTAGGATTTTGTGACTCCTATTTAACTATGGGGATTAGAGGCCTCGGAATAGCAAGTTGCAGTAAAGGGAGGAATCAGTACCCATCACGTGGATCTTGCTCCAAAGCCCATACATTGTCTGCTAACCTCTCTGAGCCTCAGCTTTCTTATCTGTAAAACAAGGGACTTGGATCTCAGTGACTCATCGTGGTCCCATGGCACAGACCAGCTGTTTACATCATTTCACTGACGCAGGCCTGTTTACCAGAAGAAATCAAGACCTCCCTTACCTCTTCCCATCTGGCCAGATAACCTGTTTTCTTAGTCCAGTGTAGGGGTTCTTAGGAAAGCCACCATGCCACTAGCACCTGGTGTGGCCATGTCACACAGTGTTCAGGCAAAACACCCTGGGGTACAGCTCAAGTTCTGCAGAGTGTGGGCTTCCACAGCCCGGGCTGACCTCCTGGGCCTGCTGCCCACAGCTGCCCACAGTACCCTGGCCAAGGCAGCCGAGACATGAGGCCCGGCAGTCAGGTGGATTTTTGTCTCTGAGAAGCCGGGCTGGTTGACGCTGGACTGCAGAGACCCGGCTGACAGGGGCAAGCCCAGAATGAAGTACTTCTTCCTCATTTCATGTCTCCTTCTGTGGTGAGCTTCTCATGAGGCCAGAGGAAAGTGCTCAGTTACGTGGGGGTTTCCTCAGCTGTGTGGCTCAGTGTTCCTCTCCTGCAGCCCAAGCGTGTGGTCCATGTGTGCCTCTTGGACAGCTTCTCTTTTGTTTCCTTCCAACTGAGTTGAGTTGACCCCAGCTACTCTACTCAAACACCAGTTTCACTTTCTTTGATTGCCAGACACAAGGGAAATAAATACCTCATTTTAGTCGGGAGAAGTATGAGGTTGCTGCATAAGTGGTGGGAAATTAACAACAAATAGTGAAATTTCATCTCAGTCTTGCTCCATGTCCTCACCTCTTTTTGGCAGTTGTGGGTGTTTCCAGGTAGAGAATGCTAGGTATAAATCCCAACATGTTGAGCACTTACGATGTGCCAAGCACTGTTCTAGATGTGTGCACATGTTGACCCATTCCGGCTTATGGACTAAGGTCCTGTTATCCTCCTCCGCATTTTACAGAAGGCATAGCTGGGGTGTGGGGAGGGATGGACCAGCTCAGAATGATAGCTAGTCGCTGCTCGAACCGGAACATAACCAAAGCAGTCTGGCCTCAGAGCCTTTGTCCAGGAGGTGGTTTTGTTCCTGTGTGTATGGATCCACAGAAGTCACTGTGGAGAAAGAAAAAACAAAAACCAAGCAAACCCAAAATAGCTTAACATGAAAACGCAGTCATACACATCTTATGGTGTTCATAAAAGAAAATACCCAAAAGACCAATAAGCAAGGAAAAACTTCTGTACTTCCTTAATCATCTAAGAAATCCAAATTAAAGCCACGGTCAAACACTGCTATATATGTATTTTAGCCAGAACGGCTAAAAAGAAAAAGACCAAGTATTGGCAAGGCCCTGAATAGCAGGAATGCTCATGTGGTAGTAAACATTAATATAATCACTTTGAAAAACTATTTCGCTGTGTTTTTGGAATGTATGCATGCTCTGTATTCCAAAAATTCCACTCCTTGGCTTAGACCCTGCAAAAAATGCCCATTATGTGGCATTATGATATGCAGAAGAATGTTCCCAGCCCTGGCTGGTGTGGCTTAGTGGATTGAGTGCTGGCCTGTGGACCAAAAGGTTATCAGTTCGATGCCTCGTCAGGGCGTATGCCTGGGTTTTGGACCAAGTCCCCAGCTGGGGGTGTGAGAGAGGCAACCTGTTTCTCTCACAGATCTCGTTTCTCTCCTTCCCTTCCTCCGTTCCCCTCTTTCTAAAAATAAATAAATAAAACCTTGGGGTGGGGGGAAGGAGTGTTCCCAGCAGCATCATTTGTGATAGCCCCAAAGTGGAAAGAATTCAGTGTCCCATCAACATGAATAAACAGTTATGGCATATTTGTATAATGAGATACTATAGGACAATGATAACAAAGGAACCATAGCTATAAGAGGCAAGAGGGACAACTCTTGTGAGCAACATGTTAAGTGAATAAAGCTAGACCCGATAGAATACATGTGTGCGATTCCACTGATACAAAGTTCAAGTCATACAAACTGAGTCAAGATTCTGTTTACCTCAGGAGTGATGGCTGGGAGCACAGGGGGCTTTTGGGGTTCTGGTAGTTGCAGTTTGATTCTCATTCAGGGCACATGCCTGGGTTGTGGGCCAGGTTCCCCAGCTAGGGGCATGTGAGAGGAAACTGATCCACGCATCTCTCGCACATTGATTTTCTCTCCCTTTCTTCCTCCCTTCCCCTCTCTCTAAAAAGTAAGTAAAATCTTTTTTAAAAAATGACCTGGGTTCCAGTCTTAGCTGCCACTAACTCCCGAGTGCCCCAAGCAAGTGACCTCTCTCTAAATTCACTTTTCTGTAAAATCAGTGGCTAGGATCAGATGGTGGTTTGCAAATCTGTCATAACCATAGAACCAGCTCTTCAAACAAATCCTTACCTGAGCCCTGACTGGTGTGGCTCAGATGGTTGGTATCATCCTGCAAAGTAGAAGGTCACCGGTTCTATTCTCATTCAGGACACGTGCCTGGATTGCGTGTTTGTTCCCCAGCTGGGGCTCAAGCTAGAGGACCGATCAATGTTTCTCTCTCACATCCGTGTTTCCTTTCCCTCTCTTTCTCCCTTCTGCTCGCTCTAAAAAGAAATAAAATCTTTTAAAAAACAAAACCTCGCTTGAAATGTAAGTTTATGAAACAGATCAAATGAGTTGTGATGAAACTGGGGATGAAATTAGGATGGGAGATGCAGGTTGCCACCCAGCCAGGGCTCCAGGAACCGTGTCTGGCAGACTTGGGGGTCTTGTGACCCTGGGGTAGGCCCTCAGCCTACACAGAGCTATTTCAGCATTTAATTGTTCTGTAATGGCTGCTTATGTGACAAATTTCTTAGCTTTACAATAAGCTCTAACAGAGTAGGGCTTGACTGATTTTGATAGGGGAACTCAAGAGTTAAAGATTTTAGCTTCAGTCATAGTTGCTAGGCTTAAGTTTTTAATGCACATGGAGAGCTGGTTTTCAGGAAATAGAATGCATGACCAGTGACTCCAGGAAGTTACCAAGCAATTCAGCCTGTGCCCCAAGGGGTCTGCAGGCAGTGGAGGAGGTATCTGAGTCACTGTTTTCCCAGGAGGGAACATCAGTGACACAGATAAAGAATTGTTGATCAACAGATAAAGAAGTACTAGGAAAATTGCCACCAGACTGAAACACTTGTCCAATTAACCTTTCTTCCAAACCACTTACCTACCATTTCAGATTCTCATAAAAAGGTCAGTTTGAGATTATGGTTTTTGAGGGCACATAACCCGTAGTCTTCTCAGATGGTCAGCATCTGAATAAAGCATGCATAAAGGTTCAATCCTCGTCTCTACTTATTGCTTCTGGTAGTGACAGGCAGCACAAATGCCAACTTTTCCAGTTTCAATTTGACTGGTTTTCCTCCTAGTGGATGGAACAAAAATTCAGAAGCTACCTGACAACTGAAATACAGCCATTCACATCTTAGTATAAATTCCTCTTATCATTTTTTTTCCCCCTACACATAATAGAGTGCAATAAAATGGAGTTAATGGGAAGTTTCTGAGGCAGGGATGGGGTGAGATTCTTTTAAAGGGCCATGGAAAACCACTGTGAGGCTGAGAGCTTGGGGCCTCTGGGAGGATGTATATCTGAGGGTGGGTGCTGTGTTGGGGGCTGATGTGAAGACCAGTTAGGGAAAGGGCCAAGGTACCTAATGAAGCTCCTAAGGCTGCAAACTGATTTTGCTTCAGCCTTGGTCATAATGGGGAATTTAAGGAATCTAAAATCAGTGATTCCCAGACTGTGGGGAAGAGCCATGTTCAGTCAGGCCCTGGTTTTCCTGTGGTCTAATTGCTTTAGGCTTGTCTGTGAACCTGTGGCTACACACTGACTTGCACGGCCATCATTAATTCCTCAACAGATTCATTCATCCACTCAGCAAATGTCTATGGCACACATACTCTGGACAGGGGTTACTGCCAGCCGCCACCTTTGAAGTGGGTAGTGGCTTCTAGTCCCAGTGTCCTGCTCCCTATCTTGGACAACCTCTATAAAAGGCCTCCATCACTTCCACATTCATTGCCCTAGGGCAAGTTTTTAATCTCCCCGAGATTGTTTGCTTATCTCTAGAGTAGCAATAGTACCTATCTGGTAGGGTAATTATAAAGATTTGAGATAATCTGTTTAAAGGACCCAATACAATGCCTGGTACATTCAGTAAGAGGTAGCTGTTATGAATTTATCCACTAAGAGTAAAATTGGCTAATACTTCTTGGTCTCTTATTTTTTTTTAAAGGTCTCATTTATCACTGGTCCAACCTACTAGTTCAGAAACATATAACATAAAATCATTCTTCCAATAATTTCCCAAGAAAACACACCAAGCTGTCTAGATAGTAGTGACCTTTTCAGTGATATGGTGGGACGTAAGCAAACTGGATACAGCATAAGTACGCCATCTCGTGTGAGATTTCCTTGTTGACCCAGCTCGGTTCTTCCCCATTGTCTCCTGTTGGAGTTGTACTTGATTTTACTACCAGTTTCTTCCAAATCCATTGGGGAATGGGCCGATTCTGCTTTTGTTTCTTGGCTAGGAACCTCTGGAGCCTGAAAGTCTTGTTAGAAGACATGGCGAAAAAGACTCAACTGCACACACATGACATGGAGTTAGAGAGAGATCTTGGGCTCTATTATCTCACATTTTACCAGTGAAGAAAGCAAAGCCCAGAGAGGTTAAGTTCTTGATATAAGGCCACACAGCTGGTAAGTGGTGAAACTGGATTTGAACGCAGGCAGTTTGGTTCCCAGGGGGAGGAGCAGCAGATGACGAGGAAGCAGGCAAAAGCTTGAACTTGTCTGGCACTGTGCTGGTTTTAGACTGTTTGTCCAAATCCCTTATATTTTGTTCAGAGCTTTCTGATCGTGAGCCACAGTTTGTTCCCTTCTGTACCAAAACACTATGTCTATGTCAATGTAAGAAACATCTAAACCTGTAGGGATTTCTTTTTCTTTCTCTCTCTCCTCTCTCTCTCTTTTTTTTTTTTTTGGTAGGGAGTTTTTAAAGAATTTATTTGAAGTCAAGCTGACATCATATGATGGGGAGCAAGATCTAAAATGCTCTGGAGAATAACAGTTTTGCAGCTCCTTTTATGCATTTGAAATTAAGGAGCAAAGATTACATGGAGGTGGGAAAAAGTAAGGCAGGGATTGGATTATAGGATAGTCAAGAAGAGTATGTACTTTCTTGAGGGCGGTTATTTCAAAGGTGTGTTAACCTAGATGCACAGAGGCAATGGACAGGGCTTGCTTATCACAAAGGTAAGCCCTTTATTAAAGATGGTATATGTGTGGGGCATGACTACCCACCATGACCTGCCCTGTTAGGAATTTATGATCAGATCACCCTGTGAGGTTTCTTTCCATAGAGCTCTTTTTCTTCCACAATGCAGAAGACTCCGGAAACTCTGCCAGTATTGCATCAGATATGCGAGGGGGTGAGAGCAGCAGACGGGAAAGGAGTCCAGTGCACAAGTGGGGTACTTTGAGCCTTCATGCCACTTCTGGGAGAAGCAGAGCCCCCTGAACCACAGGCCTGACCCTCTCCCAAGGATTTCCGTGGGCCAGCTCTCCATGCCAGGCTCTGTGTTTCACTGTAAGGTGCAATGGGACTGTCAGAGCTGCAGGCTTCCATCTGGGGGGCTACAGGTGGAAATGCAGCATGCCCTTGCCCGGCACCTCTGGCTCTGCCACACCAGGCTGAGGTATGGAGCCTTGATTCTGAGGCCAGTGGGAGCCAGTGGAGAAGGAAGGAGAGACTACCTCATACTCTCAGTGCCTCAGCTGGACGATGCCCAAATGTGGGTGAAGTTTGTCGTCCAGTCCAGGGGCTGGGGCCAGGGCCAGGAGTGGGGAGGGTTGAGTCTCTGCCAGACAGTGCAATCCTTTATCAATGTCCCAAGGTCCCCACTTGCTCCACAACAGGGTCAGCCAGAATCGCTGGCTGCCCACATGGCCCCACCCTGTCGATCTCAGGCTCAGAAAGTGGCCATGGTTGAGCCCTGCAGGGCCTGGAGCACCAGAGCTGAGAATGCGCATGTGTACGCATGCAGGGGCCGATCTTAACCCCAGGTGACTTAGTTCTTACTTGTCACACCTGCTGCTGTCATCTGGGGACTTCTGATCTCTGATGGGTGAAGGGACTGAGTGGGATAAGTGAGGTTCCAGGGGACTTTTCCATCCTACAATAGCAGGTGGAGGGAATATTCTCTGGAAACTACCTAGCAGTTTATTGTCCTAAAAATTTATACAGCCTTCTTTCAGAAGGTCAACCAGTTCTTCATTCTCCAAAACAAAACAAAACAAAACAAAACAAAACAAAACACAAAAGTTTCAAGGCTACTAAATGGCTTGTTATAGCCACCTGGAAAAATGGCTGCAGATGCAGCAGAAACACCAAGCCCAAGGGGCTCACTTATTCTAGACTCTTGATTTTTTGGTTCACAGATCTCTCCAAAACATTTCCAAATTCCACAACAATTTGGTTTACTAACAGTTTCCCATGCATATATCTCTTGTTTCCTCAACAAGATATAAAATATTTGTAGTCAGGTGCCATATATGTTTCCCTATTCCCATAGGCCCATGGAAGCTCAGCACATGACCGGTCCTGTGGCTAGGTGTGGTGACAGTCAGTTGGAATCTATTGGCGAAACACTGGAATCACTTGAGAAGTTTTAACAAAAAGTTGCAAAGCCTAAACCCCAACCGAAGTTCTCATTTAATTGCTCTAGCATGGGGTTTACACATTGGGTACAGTTGACCCTTGAACGATATGGATTTGAACTATATGGATCCACTTATAGATGGACTTTTTTTTTTTCAATAAATAAATGTTATTTTCTCTTCTGTATGATTTTCTTAATATTTTCTTCTCTCTATCTTACTTTAGTATAAGAATACAGTATATAATACACATTCTGTAATATACAATATATGTGTTAATCCACTGTCTATGTTATTGGTAAGGCTTCTGGTCCATGGTAGGCTATTAGCAGTTAAGTTTTTGAGGAGTCCAAAGTTACATGTGGATTTAAAAAAAAAAGATTGTATTTATTTCTTTTTAGAGAGGGAGAAGGGAAAGAAAAAGAGAGGGTGAGAAACATCAAAGTGTGGTTGCCTCTCCTGTGCCCCTCACTGGGGATGCAGCCCTCAACCCAGGCATGTGCTCTAGACTGGGAGCTGAACCGGCGACCCTTTGGTCCGCAGGCCAGTGCTCAATCCACTGAGCCACGCCAGCCGGGGCTACCCATGGATTTTTGACTGCATGGGAGTAGGCGCCCCTAACCCCCAATTGTTCAAGGACCAATTGTATTTTCTAAAAGTTCTCTGGAGGATTCTTTGTGACATTGATTTTGAAAACCAGTAATCTATATTACGGTTTAGGTTAAATGCTCAGATTTGCATGTTCACTCTTTTTCCCCGCCTCTAGATTAGCATATCAGCCTGGGGTCTCAATTTATTGAAACCCAAAACATAAAACACCTGATTTGAATAGCCAGGAGACCGGGTTTTTACTTTACATGAGGACTCTCGTGGAAGAAATACTGAGGTGAATAGATCATGTCCCAGACGGCTTCCCGGTGAGCCTCTTATCTGCCCAGAAGGCCTTCCAGGTCTTCCCATACGTCCTCATTTGATCCCTCATTGTTTACAGAAAGAATTGCTGGGCTTACCTGTAACTCATTTACAAAGCAGCCCAGGATGGCCTCTTTGTGCAGGTGGCTTAACTCATCCACTTTACACTGATGCTTTAGTGTCCGGTGGTCAATGTGTCTGACCTGGGCCCAAGTTCTGGGACGCACACTGTCGGGGGCCTGTGGCCTCTGTTTTCTACATAATACATGTGTGATACCCAATGTTGAGTCATCATTATAGGTAAAACCCTCCAAATTATACTCCCAGAGGTCATGATGTGATAGGAGCCAAGCAGTTCCATTCTCTCTTTCATGTAGAAAGGGCCAAATTGGCCCATGTGTTCTTCCAACAAGGGTGCTTCATCTCTGAGACAGCACACAGCGATGTATGGAATCCTCTGGAAGAAGGCTCCTTTTATTATGATGTAATATGTCAATACATTTGAACACATTACAGGAAGTGACAGAATTACCCTCATCTAGGCATAGCAGGGTCTGTCTCCGGCTATCCCAAAGCTAAGCTGCTGGGACCCAGGAATTTCTTCTTGTTTTTTTTCCAGCTTCCAATGAGGGGCTCCTGAGCTCTCTGGCACAACTGCCACCTCACTCCCCACCCCTGTCAAAAAAGGAAGGACTCAGGCCACAGCCTCTTTTACACTTGTTCATTGGTAATGGGCTAGTTACATGTTTACTGTATTCTATGGTGTGTGTGTTTTTTTAAGATTTTTATTTTTAAGATTTTTATTTTTTTTAAAGTTATTTTTAGAGAGGGGGGAGAGAGAAAGAGAGAAACATCAATGTGTGGTTGCTTCTTGAGCACTGCCCACTGGGAACTTGGCCCACAACCCAGGCATGTGCCCTGACTGGGGAATTGAACCAGCAGCGCTGCGTTTCACAGGTCAGCGCTCCATCCACTGAGCCACAGCAGCTGGGACTGTGTTCTGTTGTGTTTGTTAAAGCGTTACTTAACCCAAACTTCCATTAGGGGTCAAACCGAGAAACGACAGCCTCTGTCTTCCACCAGGCAAATGCTTCAGGACAAGCAAATAAATGAGAAGAGAAGGCTGCTGACCTTAGGCCCACTGGCTGGGAAGTCGAACTTCAGAAGCTCGGGGCGGGGGGCTCCCAGATGGCCTCTTTCTCTCTGTGACTCCTCCTTCCGGGGCTTCCCTAGCAGACCTTCTCTCCCTCAGACCTGCTGATCTTCCTCTTTTCTTTCCCGCTTTGGCCAGATTCATATAAATATATTCCTCAGAACAGGTTTCATTGAAGAAAACCAGTGGGGCACAATAGTTAGTATCATGATTAATTTCGATTTTGTGATCTGACACATCTGGATTAGAATCCCTGTTATGTGACCTGGTAAAAGATTTTTCCCTCTCAACATGGATTTCCTCATCTGAAAAATGGTGTTACTGTTACTTACCTGATTGAATTGTTCAGAAAATATATGTAAAACTTTAGCACAGGGCCTGGTTTGTATTAGTAGATTTTGATGACATTCATGATATATTTACTAGTGAGGAATGACTTTTGGCTCTAGGTAACAGAATACCTGACCAGTGGTAGGTTAAACCGAAAAGATGTTGTTTATTGCTTAAAGAACGGGTCACATGATCACATCCAGACAACTCACTAGCAAGGGGTTGGGGGTGGATGAGCTCAGTCACAACTCATCATTGCAGATGGGATAGGGGGCAACGTATCTTGAAATTGGGGTTCTCTGCCTCCCCCCATCTGCCGAATCGAGGTTCAGTCAGCCAGGAAGAAATGTAGGGCCACAATGAACAGGGTCTCCGCATAAATTGAAATAAACTTCAACGTTTTATATTTTACAATTCATTCATGCTATTTAATTTAGTTATGGAAAGAAAATATGACAGACAAATTCGAGAATGGCATTGTACATTTTAGGTTTGGAGGTTGAAGTTTAAACATTGACCTTGTCTGAGTGCAAAGCCTAATATCTTTTCTCACTCTTTTATTACAAAGACTCCATATCTCTTGAAAGGCATTTGTTGAAAACTGTTATTATATTTTATCTTTCAACATTAGGTTTTGAAATTTTAGAGATGTCATTGATTTGTTGTATAAGAACTTTGATCAGATGCATGCAACTTCCAGATCTGAGGAAGATCCTTTTTATGTGAATGTGCAGAATTTTTACCATTTTATGATCCTCATGAACCTAACATCCTTGAGTTTTAAATGTTCTTTTTTTTTTTTTTGTATGTGTGCTGCTGAAGCTAGCAGTAATTTTTCATTTTGAAATAACTTCAGACTGACGAGAAAGTTGCAAAAATAGTGCAAGGCGTTCCAGGATAGCCTTCACCCAGATTTTGCAAATGTTAACATTTTACCCTATTTACTTTATTATTTTCTTGCAATCTTTCCCTCACTCCCCTGCCTACTTATTATCTGTCTGTCTATTTATATATCTAGGTATCTGTCCTCTCACCAACCCTAGTTACCTCCTATAAGTGGAGTCATAATGGTATCTTTTTAAAAAAAAAAGTTTTAAAAATTGATCATGCTATTACAATTGTCCCATTTTTTTCTCCTCTTTATCCCTGCACGACCCTTCCCATTTTCCCCTCGCCCCCCAGTTCATGTCTATTGGTTGTACATATCAGTTCTTTGGCTTCTCAATTTCCTATACTATTCTTAGCCTCCCCCTGTCTATTTTGTTGTTTTGTCAACATTTTCCCGCCACCACTTTCCCCAGCCCCACCCTCGCTGACCTCCCACCCTCAATTTTCTCCCATTTGGCTTCGCTAATGGGTCCTTTATGCATGTTCTCTGATGACCCTTCCCCTTCTATTCCCCAGTTATCCTCCTCCCTCCTCCCCTCTGGTTACTGTCAGTTTGTTTTTTATTTCAATGTTGCTGGTTATATTTGCTTGCTTGTTTTTTTTGTTGATTAGGTTCCCCTTATAGGTGAGATCATGTGGTCTCTTGTCTTTCGCCGTGTGGCTTATTTCACTTAGTGTAATGCTCTCCAGTTCTATCCATGCTGTTGTGAGGGATAGGAGGTCTTTCTTTCTTTCTGCTGTGTAGTATTCCATTGTGTAAATTAACCACAGTTTTTTGATCCACTCATTTACTGATGGACCCCTAGGTTGCTTCCAGCACTTGGCTATTGTAAATTGCACTGCTATGAACATTGGGGTGCGTAGGGGTGCAAATCTTTCGAATTGGTGTTTCGGGATTCTTAGGGTATAATAATACCAGCAGTGGAATTGTCAGGTCAAAAGTCAAGTTCCATTTTTAGTTTTTTGAGGAAATTCCAAGCTGTTGTCCACGGTGCCTGCACCAGTCTGCATTCCCACCGACAGTGCACTAGGGTTCCCTTTTCTCCACACCCTCGCCAGCACTTGTTGTTTGTTGATTTTTTTGCCATTCTGACCAGTGTGAAGCATCTCATTGTGGTTTTAATTTGCATCTCCCTGATGGCTAGTGATGCTGAGCATCCTTTCACGTGTCTCTGGGCCCTGTGTATGTTCTCCTTGGAGAAGTGTCTGTACAGGTCCTTTGCTCATTTTTAAATTGGATTGTTTGTCTTCCTAGAGGGGAGTCATGTGAGTTCCTTATATATTTTGGAGATTAAACCCTTGTCCGAGGTATCATTGGCAAGTATATTTGCCCATACGTTTGGTTCCCTCTTCATTTTGCTGATGTTTTCTTTAGCTGGGCAGAAGCTTCTCATTTTGATGAAGTCCCATTTGTTTATTCTTTCCTTTATGTCCCTTGCTCTAGAGGACATATTGGTGAAAATATTGCTGCATAGAATATCTGAGATTTTCCTGCCTATGTTCTCTATAACTTTTATGGTGTCACGACTTATATTTAAGCCTTCTATCCGTCTTGAGTTTATTTTTGTTTGTGGTGTAAGTTGGTGGTAGAATTTCACTTTTTTGCATATAGCTGTCCAGATGTCCCAATATCATTTGTTGAAGAGGCTATTTTTACTCCATTTTATGCTTTTGCCCCCTTTGTCAAATATTAATTGGCCATAGAGGCATAGGTTTATTTCTGGGCTCTCTATTCTGTTCCATTGATCTATGTGTGTGTTCTTACGCCAGTACCAGACTGTTTTGAGCACAGTGGCCTCATAATATAGTTTGATATTAGGTATTGTGATCCCTCCTACTTCGTTCTTCTTTCTCAAAATTGCTGCAGCTATTTGGGGCTGTTTATGATTCCATGTAAAGTTTTCAAATGTTTGTTCTATATCTGTGAAATTTGTCGTTGGTATTTTAATAGGGATTGCGTTGAATCTATAAATTGCTTTGTGTAGAATGGACATTTTGATGATGTTAGTTCTTTCAATCCATGAACATGGTATATGCTTCCATTTATTTGTGTCTTCCTTAATTTCTTTCTTCAGTGTTGTGTAGTTTTCTGAGTACAGGTCTTTTATGTCCTTGGTTAAGTTTATTCCTAGGTACTGTATTTTTCATGTTGCTATATCAAATGGGATTTTTCTCCTGATTTCTGATTCTGATATTTCATGTTGGTGTACCAAAATGCCTTAGAATTCTGAACATTGACTTTGTATCCTGCTATTTTGCCAGATTCACCTGTTACATTGAGTAGTTTTTTGGTGGAGACCATAGGGTTTTCTGTGTACACTATCATGTCATCTGCAAACAATGACAGTTTTACTTCCTCCTTTCCAATTTGGATGCCTTTTATTTCTTTTACTTGTCTGATGGCTATGGCTCGGATTTCCAATACTATGTTGAATAGAGGTGGTGAAAGAAGACATCCTGTGTTGCTCCTGATCACAGTAGGAAAGCTTTTAGTTTTTGCCCATTGAGTGTGATGTTGGCTGTAGGTTTTTCATATATGACCTTTATTATGTTGAGGTATGCCCCCTTTATTTTCACTTTGCTGAGTGTTTTTGTCATAAACGGGTATTGTACCTTATCAAATGCTTTTATTGCATCTATTGATGTGATCATGTGATTTTTGTCTTTCCTTTTGTTTATGTGATGTATTACATTTATTGATTTGCAAATATTATACCATCCTTGCATCTCTGGGATGAATCCCACTTAATCACGGTGTATGATCTTTTTAATGTATTTCTGGATGCGGTTTGCCAATATTTTGTTGAGGATTTTAGTGTCTATGTTCATCAGTGATATTGACCTGTAGTTTTCTTTCTTTGTTGTGTCTTTATCTGGTTTTGGGATTAGGATGGTGCTGACCTCGTAAAAAGAATTTGGGAGTCTTCCCTCTTCTTGGATTTTTTGAATAGTCTGAGAAGTACAGGGGTTAGCCCTTCCTTAAATATTTTGTAAAATTCTCCTGTGAAATCTTCTGGTCCAGGGCTTTTGTGTGCCAGGAGTTATTTGATTACTGCTTCAGTTTCACCAGCTGTTATCATCTGTTCAGGGTTTCTGCTTCTTCTTCATTTAGTTTTGGAAGATTATATTTTTCTAGAAATTTGTCAATTTCACGCAGGTTTTCAAATTTCTTGGCATATAGTCGTTTGTAGTATTTTCTTACAATCCTTTGTATTTCCGTGGTATCAGTTGTAATTTCTCCTCTTTAATTTCTGATTTTATCTATTTGTGTCCTCTCCTTTTTTTCCTTGACGAGTCTGCTTAAAGGCTTGTCAATTTTGTTTATCTTTTCAAGGAACCAACTCCTAGATTTATTGATCCTTTGAATTGTTCTTTTAGTCTCTATGTCATTCAATTCTGCTCTAATCTTGATTATTTCCTTCCTTCTATTCACTCTGGGCTTTGTTGTTTTTTCTCCAGTTCTTTTAGCTATAGGGTTAGGTTGTTTATTTGAAACATTTCTGTCTTTTTTAGGTAGGCCTGTATTGCTATGAACTTTCAGGACACCTTCGTTGTGTCTCATTGGTTTTGGACTGTTGTATATTCATTTTCATTTGTTTGCAGAAACTTTTTGATTTCTTCTTTGATCTCATTGCTGACCCAGTCATTGTTTAATAGCATGCTATTCAGTCTCCATGAATTTGAATGGTTTTGAATTTTTTCCTTGAAAAAACTCCCTTGCATTTTCCTCCTTTTTGAAGGCTGAATAATATTCCATTGTATGTAGAGACTGCATTTGTGTTATCCATTCATCTGTGGCTGGACACTTGGGTTGCTTCTACCTCTCTGCTACCAGGAATAATGCTATTATGAACAGGGATGGGTATGCAAATATTTCCTTGGGATCCAGGCCATTTCTTTCTTAGAATCTCCATGAATTTGGATTTTTTTCATTGGATTTCTAGTTTTAAGCCCTTGTGGTCTGAGCAAATGCTTGATATGATTTCAATTTTCTTGAATTTGTTGAGGCTTGTTTTGTGTTCTCTCATGTGGCCTATCTTTGAAAATATTCCATGTGCATTTGAAAAGAATGTGTATTTTTGCTTCTTTGGGATGAAAGGTTCTATATATTTCAGTTAGGTCCATTTGATCTAATGCATCGTTCAGTTCCACAATGTCCTTGTTGATATTTTGTTTGGAAGATCTATCCGTTGTTGACAGTGAGGTGTTAAAATCCCCTGCTAAAAGTGTGTTGCTGTCTATATCTTTCTTGAAGTCCTCTAGGATTTTCCTCATATATTTGGGTGCTCCTATGTTGGGTGCATATACGTTTACAATGTTTATGTTTTTTTTAATGGATTCTTCCTTTGAGTGTTGCATAGTGTCCTTCTGTGTCTCTTTTTATGGGCTTTGTTTTGAAGTCTATTTTGTCTGATGTAAGTTGCTACCCTGGCTTTTTTTCCCTGTCCATTTGCTTGGAATATTTTTTCCAACCCTTTACTTTCAGTCTGTGTAGGTCTTTTGTTGTGAGGTGGGTCTCTCGTAGGCAGCCTATGTATGGGTCCTGTTTTCTTATCCATTCAGCTACTCTATGTCTTTTTGATTGGAGCATTTAATCCATTTACATTTAAGGTTATTATTGATAGGTACTTACTAATGTTTCCCCTTTGTACCTGTGTTTTTCTCTCTCTCTCACTCTTTCTTCATCTTTTTAAAGCAGTCCCTTTAGCATATCTTGCAATGCTGGTTTGGTGGAAGTGTATTCTTTTAGCCTCCTTTTATCTGGGAAGCTCCTTATTTAGCCTTCCATTTTAATTGAGAGACTTGCTGGGTAGAGTAGTCTTGGTTGCAGGCCTTTGCTTTTCATTACTTGGAATATTTCTTGCTATTCCCTTCTGGCTGGTCGTGTTTGTGTGGAGAAGTCAGCTGCTAGCCTTATTGAGGCTCCCTTGTATGTTATTTCCTGTTTCTCCCTTGCTGCCTTTAAGATTCTCTCTTTGTCCTTGATATCTGCCATTTTAATTATGATGTGTCTTGGAGTGGGTCTCTTTGGGTTCCTCTTGATTGGGACCCTCTGTGCTTCCTGGACTTGTGTGACTTTTTCTGTCCTCAAACTATGGAAGTTTTCCATCATTACTTTTTCAAATAGATTTTCTATCCCTTGTTCCTCTTCTCCTTCTGGTATTCCTATTATACAGATATTATTGCATTTCATGTTTCCCTGCATTTTCCTTAACCTCCCTTCATTCTTTTTGAGTCTTTTTTTGTTTTGTTTTGTTGCTGTTTCTGGGAGTTTTTTTCTATCATGCCCTCCAGCTTGCTGATTCGATCCTTTGCTTCATCTAACCTGCTTTTGATTCCTTCTACTGTGTTCTTCAATTCAGAAATTGTATTCTTCATTTCCTCTTTGTTCTCGTTGATAGTTTCTATGTCCTTTTTCATGATAATATAGTTTGCAGTACGTTCCTCGTAGTTTCCCTGTTGTGTTTGGTAATTCTCACTGAGCTCACTGAGTTCATTGAGCTTTCTTTTAACCATTGTTTTGAACTCAATATCTGATAGTTTACTTGCTTCTATTTTATTTAGTAGTCTTTCTGTGGATTCCTCCAGTATCTGTCTTTTTTTGTGAGTGGCTTGTTTTATTTAGCATGGTGGACTCAAGGACCCATATAATAGGATTTTCTTCCTTATTTTTTAAAATATTGTGTTTTCTTTTATTTTTAGATTTTATTTATTTTATTTTTGAGACAGAGGGGAAGGGAGAAAGAGAGGGAGAGAAACATCAATGTGTGGTTGCCTCTCATGTGCCCCCTACCAGGGACCTGGCGTACAATGCAGGCATGTGCCCTAACTGGAGATCAACTGGCAACCCTTTGGTTCACAGGCTGGCACTCAATCCACTGAGCCACACCAGCCAGGGAGCATTTTCTTCCTTTTTGAAGGCTGAATAATATTCTACTGTATGTAGAGACTGCATTTGGGCTATCCATTCATCTGTGGCTGGAAACTTGGGTTGCTTCTACCGCTCTGCTACCGGGAATAATGCTATTATGAACAGGGATGGGTGTGCAAATATTTCTTGGGATCCAGGCCATTTCTTTCTTAGAATCTCCCTGAATTTGGGTTTTTTTCATTGCTTCTTTATGATCAGATTAAGGTTCTGCATTTTTGGCAGGAGCACCTGAGAAGTAGCGAAGTGTTTTCAGTTCATCATATTAGGAGACACATGATATCTCTGTCCAGTTCCTGGTGGTGTTAACTTTGATCCCTTGCTCAGGATGGTGTCTGCCAGGTTTCTCTACTGTAAGATTGCTATTTTATTTGTAATTAATAACTATTTGGGGGGAGATATTTTGAGACTACGTGTATCCTGTTTCTTGTCACGCATTCATCCACTTGATGATTCTTGTCTGAAGTAATTATTACTGTGGTGATTACCAAATGGTGACTTATAAATTCCATCATTTCTTCTCCATTTATTTGTTGACATTCAGCTTTAAGGAAAAGCTAGTTCATCTTTTACACTCATTCATTCATTCATTTTATGTATAGTTGAATGGATTTGGGGATTCTAATTTTTCTCAGAGTTATAATCAATCTATTACTATTATTCATTTGTTGCTCAGAGTGTGCCAGCTTTGGCTAATGGAACCCTTTAAAGTAGGCTCTTGTGTCTTTTTTGACATATCTTTATCATTTGCTCATGACTCATATTTCAACATCAGTGTTTCCTATACTTGCCATCTTTAAACAGTGCTCCATTATGGGTATACATTAAATACTAAATAACTGAAATTAAATCCATCTGAGGCTATACAATGGCCAAACCCATCACAGTGGCCAGTGATAACTCATCTGAGTGATAAACCAACCAAATGTCAGGAGCACACTCATCTTGCACCTGGGGTTCTGCACACTTGATACACACTCAGATGCTCTCAAGCTATTTTATTTTAATGGAAAATGTATTGGTTGGGTTTTCTGGCAAGCAGACATTAAGATGGAGTTAGTAGGGCAACAGATTTATTGGGGTAATGCTTGTGAAAAAGAAAGGGGGAGGGTTGCAGTTCTGATACCTGTGGAAGGTGAGGGGGAAGGAAGTGGGAGTGGGAGGAGAGCCTCTCACACAGGGTCGCCCTGAGAATTCTCAGCTGGCCCTTTGGGGAGCTCAGTGCCAAGCTCCCTGTAGAGGAGCCCCATCCTGGGAGGAAATGGCCGGGCGTGGTTCTCTGCTGAGCTCAGTCACTACCTGGGAGCCACCAGGAAGAGCATGGCCTCAGGGCAGATGCTGCCTCAGATCCCGAGGTGCCCTGCGGTAGCTGGAGCCTCATTTATCTGTACTCTTTGCAGCTGAATAGCAAGTTTTCCTTAAAGGGAGGTCAGACTGGCATACCTCTAAGACTGCCATAGGAAAAACATTTAAAGATTGTATTTATTGATTAAACAATTAAATATTGAAACAAAGCTATTTCTGCTTGGGATGTGGACCCCCTTTTCACACTTGTGACTCCCTGAGATTTCAGTGATCAACAGACAGGGAATACTGGGGTAGATGTCAAACTTCTAGTCTGGAGTTTTAAGTTGAGTCTTTGATTTGCTTGAGAGGTGCCATGATAATCTCCACTGCCCCAAGGGATGAATGGAAAGAAATTGTAGCACAGTTCACATTGCGATGCCAGTAGGTTGCACTCCGAGAGGCTTGTCAAAGGAATGCCTCTGCCAATCCATGGCTCTGAGCCCTTTGACTACCCAGGTTGATTAAATGTGTGACTAAATACTAGATCAGCAGCTTTATACCCAGATTCATTTGATATTGCAGTTATAGACTTAAAGACTTTACCATAGAAAAAGACCATTGAGATCATGAGAGCATTGCGACCTTGATGTGCAGAGAAGTGTCCTGCTCAAAGTCAGCGAGCTGGTGAGCTGGGACTGGGGCTTGGGCCCCCACAGAATCATAGGATCCCCTATCTGCAGGGCTAGCCAGAGGCCACTTATTTGATTGCCCGCTCTTGTGGGAACCCTCTACGAGATTTTTGAGCACAGGACTTGTAGTTGCTGCTGAGAAACCTAAGGGGGCAGGCAGTTGCTATTTTTCTATCCCATTGCTGTTTGTTGTGGGACAGCTGAAGCTCCCTCCCTTGCGTCTTCCAGCAAGCAGTTTGGTTGCTGCTCATGGGAGCAACACAGTGCAAGTCAGCTCCTCCTGTATTTGCAAGTGGTTATCATTTTATCTCATAATCTTCTCTATCTCACAAATACTAGCTCTTTAGCTGTTTCTCACAGAGCATGGCTTCCAGATGGCTTGAACATCCAGATTTTTTTTTTCCCCCTCTGGGGGAATATGAGTTTCTTAAATTTCCCTTAAAAGATGTCACTTAGAAATGAACATAGTACTGCAGTGTGGTCTTAACACAGGCCTGATTACAGACCACTCCACTCTAATTTGAACACTGCACATTAATACAGCCCCGCTGTGGTAGGCTTTTCAACATCTAGTCAGCAATGTTTTCTAAAACCTGAATCAAAACAAATATTTTTCCTTGATTGGGCTCTATTTTTAGAATGTTTTCCACTGGGAGAAGAGAGACGTATGAGGGGAAACAGAGAAGGGAAAGAACGCCAGTTCTGATGTGTCAATCTCAGAGTTGCACCACTCCACAGGCTTGTACGCACCACACCATGCAAGCAGGCCTTGCAACACAGTGCCCATTCCCCGCTTTCCCAACCCCGCGCACCCCGTGCACAGCTCCGTGTGGCGCTTTCCGTACTCAGCAGAAAGCGGTTTGGCTGTCAGTTTCTTTCCTTTTTTTGGTTGTCCGTTTCTGCTCTCACCACAGTCCTGGGTGGGGGACCTCAGCTGTCCTCAGCTCTTCCCCTCACCTTTCTGTGTGTTTTGGGGGGAAGTAGTTGATCTGTTGAGGAAATCAAAGGACGGAGACCAGATCACAGAGCAGTCAAGATGAGAGAACATCTGTTCAGCCATCTCAATCCCCCACCTCAGGAGGACCTGGACAATTTCAAAATGCTGATCTTCTTATATTTGTTGAGTACTTCGCAGTGTTTTCAAGAGCGCTTTTATTATCTCATTTGGTCCTCATAACCACCTCTTGAAGTAGGCAGGGCAGCTATTATCCTCATTTTACAGATGAACCAACTGATTGTAACAGTGAGTGGCTATCTGTCCACCTCCAAGTCCTGTGTTTCCTGGAGGTGTTATGGAAGCTACTTCCTGCCCATGATGTGAGCCACACTGATTAACTGCAGATATAATCATTCATCAAACAAACATATATTGAACACCTCCTATGTGCCTGGCACTAGAGTGGGCTCTGGTGATACAAAGATGAGCAGCTGTCCCTATTTTAAGTTGCTTACAGTTTAGTAAGTACTGTCAAGTTTATACTGACATTTCATTGAGAATAATTAGAATCATTGGAGAAGTGGAAGTGGTGCTTAGCGAACATCTAGGTGGTTCATCAGCAGATGAAGGAGGTGGGGTCCAGAGAGAGAAGTTCTTCAGCATGGTATAGACAAGGTCAGTCGTAAGGTCCAGGCTTCTAGCTCCCTGCCCACAGCCCCTTCCTCACACTGTACTGTCTCATCCATGTCCCCCACACCCATTGGATAAGTTCTGGGGCTCAGACAATTCTGGTTCTCAGTAGTTGAGAATCTAAACCTAAATTACACATAGGTTCACTAGAATTGCTTTTTGTCATAGTAATTTTGAGTTCTGGCGCATTTCCGTATTTGCCATAGGCCTAATGGTATCACTCAACATTAACTTCTTCCTATAGCCTGATTCTTCTGACATCATGAAGCAAATTCACTCTTTTGGTTGGCTTTGCTCTGTGCCATGTGAAAACTCTCTTTACCCTGCTTTAAAGTCCAAGAATGGGCCTCTTAGCCTGACGTTTGCCTGTTTAAATGGGAACATGCTAGCTGCTCACCAATGTTTGAGGGTTGGAAGAAGGAACTGGCTTGCTGAGTACTCAACAGTAGAATGAGAACTAGCAGAAGTTACAGGAAGATACATTTGGCTCAGTATAAGATACGTCTGCCTGGCTAGTAACCTGGCCTAACAATGGAATGAGCCTTTTTCTCTACCTCCACCGTAGCCACTCAGACATGTCTAACCTGAAAGTCTGAAAAATATCACTTAGCCGGGAAGCTAAAAACTGAAGTTCTGCTGCCAAGGAAGATGGAGAGAGTGGCTCGTGGAAAATGTGATGGTTAATTTTATGTGTTCACCTGACTGGACCAAGTGATGCCCAGACTGGTAAAACATTATTTGTGGGTGTGTCTGTGAGGATATTTCTGGGAGAGATTAGTGTTTGATTCGGTAGACTAAGAAAAGCAGATGGTTCTCCCCAAGGCAGTGGTCATCATCCTCTCTGTTGAGGGTCTGAATAGAACAGTCAAGAGAGTGAGTTCACGTTCTCTGCTTAAGATGAGACATCCATCTCCTCCTGCCCTTAGACATCAGAGCTCCTGGGTCTCAGACTCAGATCAGGACTCATAGGATACGGGGAGCCTAGGCAGGGCTGCGTTGGTTCACTGAGAAATAACAGTCACGGTGACAGAAGTGAGCCTAGGCGGGGCTGCCGTTAGCTCACTGAGAAGTCAGAGAAAAGGGGGCCTTGGAGACAGGTTCATGGAGTCAGCCCTGGGCGAGCTACTGCTGCCCCATTGTTCTCCTGGTTGCAGGTCTCGTGGGGACCGTTAGAGTTTAGGAGATGTATGCCTGAGAGGGAAGAAAGGTGCGGGTGTGCTCCTGGAAGGGAGTGCCGCCAATAAGTCTCCTCTTATACATACATACGTACACATATGTTTCTCTGGAGAACCTTGGCTAATACAATAAAGGAATGGAACCTCCCAAATACGTGATTGATTTCTCAGAGTTGGATGGAGTGGGACAGTAGGCGACATCAGAGAAACCCTCCATTTTCTAGCTTAGATGCCACCACCTGGTTTAGAGTTCAGGGAGAGACATGAATTCTATGGACACCTGAAGTCTCAGCTTGCACAGAACTCCTGGCTGCCAAACATTGAGCATACTAAATGCCAGGTGCTCTGCTGTGTGCTTCTCACTTGAAAACTCTCTTTTATAGGTAGGTATTGTCCCTGTTTTAGAGTTGGGCAAACCCGCTCCCATATAGTGGGGTCAGATCTGAACTCAGGGCGGATACATCAATGAATATGAAGAAGATCCCTCCTCGTCCTGCTAATCGTCCATTCTACTTCTCATTGATATTAGTTTTGCCTGTTCTTTTTACTACAGGAAAGTTTTCAGTTATGACCGTAGCTCCTATGGGACTGTGCTGCCCCAGAGCTCTGGAAGACAGCATCCTATTGAAAACTTGGGGAAGGCCACCATTCTGTGAAAATGTATTATTAACAATATTGATTTGAGATTTATCTAATAATTTGAATGATGGAGATATAGGAGTATGTCTTCTTTTTTTTTCTCTTTCCCTTACAAATACATTAGGACATCTTAAAACCTTACAGAAGTACCACTGGCTGGCGTGGCTCAATGGATTTGAGGGCCGGTCTGCGAACCGAAAGGTTCTATTCCCAGTCAGGGCATGTGCCTGGGTTGCAGACCAGGTCGGTCCCAAGTTGGGGGCAAGCGAGAGGCAACTGAGGGCAACTGATGTGTCCCTGGAACGTTGATATTTCTCTCCCTCTCTTTCTCCCTCCCTTCCCCTCTCTCTATAAATAAATAAAGTAGATGCTTGCCCATTCCTTAAAAAACAAAACAAAACAAAACAAAAAAACAACCCCCAAAAAACCCTAAGAAAAAACCTTTCGGAAGTGCACAAAAAGCCCAAGACCACCTCCACTTTTTTTTAAAGACCAATTCAGTTTCATCTCATAAAACTATTAGTTCTTTTTAAATTGCATCTACTGTAGTAATGACCACGTACCTTTTCTACATAATAAGGCAGAAGAATTTCCAGGTATGACTGCTAAAATGTAAATGTCTGTGTATCTTTGAGATGCTAGCTTTTGTTTTCATATGTTTAGTCAAACTTGTCATTGTAGGGTCATTTGAAAGTTTTTAGTTATTAATCTTTGTAATAGTTTTTTTTAATTAAAAAAAAGATTTTTATTTATTTTCTTTTTAAACAGAGGGGAAGGGAGAGAGAAAGAGAGAGAGAGAAACATCAATGTGTGGTTGCCTCTCATGCGCCCCCTACCTGGGCCCTGGCCCGCGACCCAGGCATGTGCCCTGACTGGGGAATTGAACAGGTGACCCTTTAGTTGGCAGGCAGACGCTCAATCCACTGAGCTACACCAGTCAGGGCTGTAATAGTTTCTTAAGATTTTTCTTATTCTTATTGCCATATTATAACCAATATACTAAGTAATTTAGAATTCTCATCAAAACTACTTGGATGCAAAATTTTGTTGCTGGCATTGCTGTTTGGGAGGGGCACTGAATATTCTAGTTGGAAAGTAACTTAATTGGGAGAAACTTGAAGGAATACCAGTCAGGTTGAAGATCTTGATTTTTATTCCTTGGCTTATTCACTATGTGATCACGGGCAAGTAAGTAAACATTTCTGTGTCTCAGCTTCATTCACTCTAAGAAAAAAGGTAGAAGTGCGTATATGAGACAGAGAGAGAGAGGGGAGAGATATGAAGGGACACTATGAAATTCAAAAGTGAATACATAATTCTGACAAGGACAGTATCTTACTTGACTTATAGTCCCTGGTACAGCTGGCTCTCAGTGAATAGTTGTTGAACATAAAAAGAAATGAGAGACCTTGACCTATAGTTCCATTTGTTCTCTTGGACTCAGCAGGGATAAAATGGAGAACAATGAGACAGATATGAAATTCTGAATTGATCTTGCCCCACTATGGGCAGACATATTGATTTATCCATAGCCTGCATTTGGCATAGTCTTGTCTCACCTAATGCCTCTATCTTAGTTCCCTCGTTTTATTCTAATACGTGTACATTTCCCTGCTCTGGTCTTAAATTACAAGCTCTTGGGCGTGGAAGTAATACTCAGCGTGAGGCTGAGCACAGAACACCATGACGACAGCTATTTGATCACCTACTTCTCTTCCCCGGCTAGACCCAGGATGATTGAGATTCCAGTGTAGCTTGGAATCTCCAGTGTAGCTGTGTCTGACACACAGCTACTGCTTGTGAGCACCTTATAAATACTAGGTACCAGAATAAGATGGACAGAGAGCTTCTCAAGTACTTATTTATCTTTGTGCCTCCTTTCCCATCAGAGAAAAAGGCCTAGCCTTGACCTCTTGGAGTCCTCAATTGAACTCTGCACAATTTTCTCTTCTTCATTTTGTTTTAAGTGTGTAAACTGGTGACAAAGATCACAAACCCACTGATATTCTTCCAAGATCTATGCAAAGCCCAGAAATAGAATCATTGCCACAAATTGAAATATAGCTTGATTTCGATTCCATTTTTTTCTCAGGTGCAGGATTTGTGCAAATTCTGTCATTTGCAAGAAGCAAAGGTGTTAAAAAACACACATGCAAATCTTGACTACCTTTCTGCCAGTTCCCTTCACCCTCAGAGCCTATACAATCTATGCATTCCCCACTCCCCAAGATTTGAGCAAATTGAGCTATCAGTGATTTTTAATTTTTTAAACTTTTTATTTTGAAATATAAAAAGTTACAAAATAGAACATAGAGTCCCACGAACCCATCACCTAGCTTTCTATAAAGCTGACATCTTACATGATTGGAGTAAAATATCAAAACCAGGAAATTGACATTAGTACAATACTGTTAACTAGACTACAGAAAATCTGTTTTTTAAAAAGCAGAAATATTTTAAAGTCATAAAATAATACTTTTAAACACAAATAATATATGTCTTGATACTGGGTGATGAGGTTGACAGGAGTGTAAATACCCTGAAAGCAGTAGTCAGGCGTGGTGCTGGATATGAAATGCCGAGAGGCAGTTTTAAGATCATGCTCTGAAGTTCGGGGGTGTGCCCTAAAGAAAGGAAAGGCCTGCAGGAAGTGGAGCCACGTGGACTGAGCAGAGGAAAATGAAACTTGCTGGATGGCTCAGTGGGACTTCAGGTGCACAGTTCGTGTCTATTCATCCAGAACCAGGCTGTGGCCACGAAGAAGCTGTCCTCACACATCCATGATACAGCCTGTAAATCTACTTGATTGGCAAAAACTGTATATGACATTTACAGAAAAATAATGATTTTTAAAAATAGACTTCATTTTTTGGAGCAGTTTTAGGTTCACAGCAAAATTGAGAGGAAAGTATAGAGTTTCCATATACTCCCTGCTTGCACACATGCACAACCTCCCCCACTATCAACATCATTTTTTTTTAAGGATGCATTTTTTAAAAGGATGAACCTACACTGATACATAGGTCATCATCACCCAAAGTCCATAGTTTACATTAGGTTTACTCTTGGCATTGTACATTCTGTGGGTTTGGACAAATGTATAGTGACATGTATGCACCATTATAGTATTATACAGAGTGGTTTCACTGCCCTAAAAAGTCCTCTGTGCTCCACTTATTCATCCGTCCTTCCTCCCTAATCCCTCATGACCACTGATATTTTTACTGTCTCCATAGTTTTCCCCTTTCCGTAATGTCTTAGAGTTGGAATCATATAGCATGGAACCTTTTCAGATTGACTTTTTCATTCAGTAATATGCATTTAAGTTTCCTCGTGTCTTTTCATGCCTTGATAGCTCATTTCTATTTCGTGCTGGATAATAGTTCATTGTCTGAATGGACCACAATTTGTTTATCCATTCACCTACTACTGAAGGGCATCTTGGCTGCTTTCACACTTTGTCAATTATGAATAAAGATGCTATAAACCTTACTGCGCAGGTTTTGAATTGGGTTTTCAATCTGCCAATGTAGTATTGTGTAGAAGTTTGTGTCTGTTCCCATTCATGTATGAGGGACAAACTTTTTTTTTAGAGCTGCCCTCTACCCTGTCTTCAGATGGGTGGTGAGGTGAGGGTTTATTTTTGTCTTTTATTTGGTGTCTCACTGCACTATCTTATACATAGGATGGTTCATTGGGAGCAATTGATGACACTTTGTGTCTAATTAGCAACTCTCTTTGCTCACAGCCTGCCACATCTTGTTCTTTCTCTGATTCTCTCACTGAAGAGGTGGGTACTAGCATGGTTTAATTGTTTCAGTCTGGCTAGCTGGCACCAAATCAGGAAACGGGGTTGCTTTTTGCTGTTGTTATGGCAGCATCAGGGAACAGGGATAAGGGTCATGGATGGGCCAGCAGAGGCAACTGGGCAGAGAGGTCATGGAGAGAAACCACATCCCCCATCCGTTCTCTGCCTCTAGACCTGGCTGAGGAATCCCCTATGCCCTAGTATGGCTCAGTTGGTTGGAGCATTGTCCTATAAACTGAAAAGTTAAAAGTTCGATTCCCAGTCAAGGCACATGCCTAGCTTGGGGAGCGTACAAGAGGCAAACTAATTGATGTTTCTTTCCCTCTCACTCCCGTCCCCTCTCTCCAAAGTCAGTAATGTCTTGGGCTGGGCAGATTCTCCCATAGAAGCGCCTCCACCGGGCACTACTTAAAGCTGCACAAGAAGCCCCTTCCTGTGCTTCCCCGCTCAGCTCTTCTGGGTGAGATGGGCTCAGTCAGTGTGATCCCAAGCGCTTCGGGACTCCACTCAGCAACCCCTGGGGAATCTTGTCTGTGTCAAGCAGGGAAAAAAAGTTCCTAATTGGCTGTGTTTCCTGGCCTTTGACCTAGTTCCTTAAATCCTCTAATCTCGAAACTCCCTTTTACTCACTTAAAACATGACTGGATTATCTAGGTTTAATAGTGCCATGATAGTAGAATCTACTCTAGTACTTGGAGCAGTCCTGGCTTTAAAAATAACTTCGTATTACAGGATTTTTGTGTACCCTCCACAGCTGTTTCTGAAGGAGTGAATTGCTGATCATCAGCTTGGGAATCAATAGGGTGATAAAAATCCTTAGACAGTAGGGTGAATGTGGAACTAGGGGAAGCAGCAGAACTAGGGGAAGAGTTACATGGATAGCTAAACATCAATTCTGAACCAAAATATTCAGTAGCAGTTGGGTTGTTTATAAATGGTTTTGCAGTGAAGTAATTTTATCTTCGGTAGGGTGCTACCCTAATTTACTTGAGGGCTGAAAGCGTGGCACCAACTCTAGCTGCTGTGCTTAAAGTTATTTTAAAGTGTGAATTCATCCTCCACCCCCCCCCCCACCCCCCGCAGTCCCAGTGTGGACTCAGCAGAAGTGGGACGGGGTTTAGATGAACTTCCTTTTGCTTGTTCCCCATCAGGTGCAGGAAGCGATGAGGAAGAATTCAGTCTTTGGGGGCAGCAATGGCCGCCTAAGGCGTTACTGACACACGCAGACAAAGTGCGGGGTCTACGTGGCGAGTGCGAAACGCTAAAGCTGGGATCTCAGAGTTAAGTCTACTGCCTCGTGCCCTCAGAGCTGGACCCTGGGCAGGCACGTTATTACAAGAGATTAAAGATGAGCCTCGGAGTTTTTGGCCCTCTCACCCCCTAGGTTGAAACCCAGCACAGTTGTTTGCATACTTAGAGGGTGGAGGAATGCTGCCTCCTCCCCTTGCCCTGTTTGTAAGTGTATATAAAAATATCCGGTGGGAAGGCAGCAGGCATGCAGATCCATTGGTTCTTCCCGGGGAGGCAAGTGTGCAGACATCTAGGGGTGCAGCCCTGTCACACAGATAGTCGGCCCCCCCTTTCGGACTCCAGCGAAACCCCGGGCAGCAACTTCTCCCAGAGGCGCGGGCGCTCGCTTGCGAATGCTTTTCTCTTTGAATCAGCGCACTTATTTAAAGAGTGGAGTGGGAATCTCCCTGGGGCGTTATAGGGTGTCATCTCGGACATTTGCTCCCACTGCGGAAAAACAACTCCAATAAAATACACTCGGGTTTCTGAACAGTTGCCGAGCGCCGAAACCCAAGAGTCAGCAAAGCTGTTGGAAAAAGAGACCAGGGACTCGGGGGAGGGCTGGGCGCGAAGCGGCGTAGAGGGGGCAGGTCGAGGGCTCCCGCCCGGTGGGCGTTGCTCGGCGCTCCTGGCCTCTAGACCGGCTGGAGTGCTGGGAAGAGGGGAGGCCCGGGTGGGGCGGGGCAGGAGCAGCTGTGCTGGCGGCAGCTGTGTCGGCCGCAGGAGAGCGGGCACAGTCCCAGCAGAGCCATGCGGGACGTGAGCGACGTGTGGCAGCCTCTGCTCAGGCTATTCCGTGGCAGTATGGGTTTCAGGGAGCGCCGCCTACATCCTCACAATCACAGCCCAACCCGAGCGTGAGGTATGCACCTATGCAAAGCAGGGTAGCCCTTCTTTGCTGATGCATCGCACACATCCATGTAATGCCATCGTGCTGGTGGCAGTCCTCGCCAAAAGCGCACCAGATCTTCACAGCCAGCCACAGGCCAGACTACACGACTGTCGCGTGTCGCATGATGCAAAACTGTAAGGGCCAGGGAGGCAAAAAGGACACAATGAACA
>PVJD01011722.1:0-44391 GCA_004026545.1 Mormoops blainvillei | reverse complement strand
CTTAGCCGATCTTCTGAAGTGAGTGATCAGCCAATGAAATTCCAGCTTATTTGAAGTTTGGAGGCCAAAGATTGCAGAGGATAATAGAAAATGGATTATAAGGATGTTTTGTGGGCCATCAGGAAGGTCCCAGGGTCCTGTGCCATGGACGTGGCAGTGGTGGTCCCCAGCCCCATGCCTGGGACCACGACAATCCCCGGGAGCTTTGGAGGAGAGACAGCTCAGTGATAGTAAGTTGCCAGCTCCCTCCCGTCCCAGAGCAGGGAAGTCACAGACCTGCACCAGTAGAGACCTGGTCACTGGGCAGTGGGAGACACAGAACAGGGGGTGCACCACATCTAGTATTGACTGATGAGACAATACTAGAGATATTGGGGAACCAGGCAACACCGGTAGATAGAGAAGAGAAGGGCCACGACTGACTGTGACCCAGATAGCCCCAGGACTGGTCAGAGTTGGGCTGAGTGAAAACCCTGGTGATTGTTAGGAAAGGTCACCCCCAAAAAAGAAGAATTCACTAAAAAAAAAACACCAAAAAACAAACAAACAAAAAACACCTCTCAACCACTATACAAGGACTTCTGGTGCACTGCAGTGACTGCCAGCCAGTACTTAGAAGAAGGAGGAGGAAGGGTGTTAATTTCTCCAAATAAGGGCACCCCAAAGACTGATAAAGTGGGGCAACTGAGGCCAAAGAGGTAGCTGTCTCTAGAGAGTCTTAATTTATTAGGGGAACTAAACTGCCCTAAAAGGACTTTGCAAGTGTACAGCACTCAAGCCAGCGAAGAGTGAGGAGGAGGGGTGTAAGTGGCACCCAATCGGTGCACCTCATGGACTAATCAAAGGGCTGCACACGAGGGGGATTAAAGGTACCAGCCAGATGTATATGGGCAGTTTGTGCCTTGCAGTACTCTGAGGGCTCAGCTAGAGGCTGGGAACCAGGGGAAACGGCAACCCAGACACAACCCCAACCCTTGTAGATCCAGAGGAGACAAAAAAAAAGGAACAAAAAACAGAGACCAACCCCGTTCTGACTGAAGCATCAAGGAAGACCAGTAGAATCCGTTTGGTGGGTTTAAAGTCAGCAGGAGCCTTTTTTTCTTTCTTTTTTCCTTTTATTTTCTTATTCTTGCAAGTGTAAGACAATAAGACCTTGAGCTGTGAAAGGACCAAAGACAGGTCCAGAGAGAGATCAGAAGGCTAACACCAAAATCGGAGAGAAAATTTCACTTTGATATCCTTCAGAACTAGATTTTTTTTTATTTTGGGCTTTTTAATATTTTTATTTTTTATACATATTAATTTTTCAACTTTTCTTTCTTACATTTAGAGTCTTTGTCTGGCTTGTTGATTTCCTTGTTTGACTAGTTTTCCTGTTCTACCTGTCCTATTAAATTTTAATTTCTCTTCTGACACTGAACCCATATTAAAAACACACTCTACTCTTGGTCTTTTAATTTTTATTCTTTTTATTCAGATCAAACATTGCCTGTCTTATTATTGTTGTTCCAAATCCCACATGGCACCGTACCTGGGCTTTGGTCCATTTTGCTATCTTCCTGAGCTTTATTACTGTTGTGGTTAAATTTATTTTCTGCCACCCTACTCCAAGTTTCAATCACTTACTCTCACTATATCTCATCATCTAACCCCCACATAGGCATTCTGCTTTCTGGAGTCAGTTCTCATTCTCCTCCCCCCATAAGAGTCTTAACTCTTTTTCTATAAAAAGTGGATACTTGGGTGAATTATAATGCTTATTGTGGTACGTCTCCAAGGATCTCCTATCTGTTCCTTACTTGTTAGTACTTTAATTCCCATAGAACACTCCCACACTGTTTTACTCCATTTCACCTTTGCCCTGCCCCTGATCACAGACAAGATAAGATAGGAATTGTGAATACCAATGAACCTGTAGGAGGAAAGAACCCAAAAACAAAGGAGCCACGAACAGTAAAAACCCAGTTGCAAGAAGAGACATCACACAAATGGAAGAAAAGGCAAACCTAGAGCATCCATAAAAGGAGACCAAAGAGACCGCACCGATGAGTCCCACAGAACTTCTACCATAGAAGTTCACACTGCAAAGTTAGTTGGCAAAGCAGAGCATCAGGAATCATAGAACCAAACAAAAAGAGTCCCCAAAAATGGTGGGACAAAGAAAGAAACAGCAACCAAAAGGAATAGAAGACCCACTGCTGAAAGAGCTAAATGCATTGGAGGCAAGAAAACTATCAGATATAGAATTCAAAAGAATGGTTATAAGGATGTTCAAGGACCTCATAGACAACAACAAGGAACAGAATGAGGACAACAATAGTATAAAAAAGGAAATAGAAACCTTAAACAAGAACCAGGAAGAAATGAAGAAAACAATTTCTGAAATGAAAAATACACTAGAAGGAATTACAAGCAGACTGGATGAAGCACAGGACCAAATTAGTGAGCTGGAAGATAATAAAAATAAATACCCAGGTAGAACAGCTGCACAAAAAATGACTAAAAAATATGAAGATACCTTAAGGGAAATGAAAGGCAACATGTAACACAACAACATTCAAGTCATAGAAATACCAGAAGGAGAATAAAAGGAGCAAGGGATAGAAACGCTGTTTCAAAAAATAATGACAGAAAATTTCCTGAACCTGGAGAGGGAAAATACCATACAAGTTCAGGAAGCACAGAGTCCCAATCAAGATGAACCCAAAGAGGGCTACTCCAAGAAGCATCATAATTAAAATACCAAGTTTTAAAGATAGAGAGTCTTAAAAGCAGCATGGGAGAAACAAGAAGTAACATACAAGGGTGCAGAGATAAGGCTAGCAGCTGACTTCTCAACAGGAACACTACAAGCCAGAAGGGAATGGCAAGAAATATTCCAAGTAATGAGAAGCAAAACCTGCAACCAAGACTGCTCTGCCCAGCAAGGCTCTCAATTAAAATGGAAGGAGAAATAAGGAGTTTCCCAGGCAAAAGAAGGCTGAAAGAATACACCTCTACCAAACAAGCACTGCAAGAGATACTAAAGGGACTGCTATAAGAAGAGGAAGAAAAAGAGAGAGAGAAACACAGGAACAAAGAGGAAAAAAATGAATAGGTACCTATCAATAATAACCTTAAACGTTAAAGAATTAAATCCTCCAGTCAAAAGACATAGGGTAGCTGAATGGATAAGAAAACATGACCTGCCCATATATGCTGCCTATAGGAGACCCACCTCTGAAAAAAAAAGGTATTCATAGACTTAGAATGAAGGATTGGGAAAAAAAATTCCAAGCAAATAAACAGGAAAAAAAAAGCCAGGGTACCAATACTTATATCAGACAAAATATACTTTAAAACAAAAGCCGTAAAAAGAAATACTGAAGGACACTACATAATACTCAAGGGAAGAATCCATTAAGAAGACATAAACATTGTAAATATATATATGCACCCAACATAAGAGCACCCAAATATATAAGGAAAATCTTGGAGGACTTCAAGAAAGATATAGACAGCAACACACTTATACTAGGGGATTTTAACACCCACTGTCAAAAATTGACAGATCTTCCAAACAAAGTATCAACACGGATATTGTGGTACTGAACATTGCATTAGATCAAAGGGACTTAACTGATATACATAGAAACTTTCATCCCAAAAAAGCAAACTACACATTCCTTTCAAATGCACAGGGAACATTGTCAAAGATAGGCCACATGGTAGGATGCAAAACAAGCCTCAAGAAATGTAAGAAAACTGAAATCATATCAAACATTTTCTAAGACCACAAGGGCCTGAAACTAGAAACCAACCTCAAAGAAAAAACTCAAAAATACTCAAACTCAGGGAAACTAAATACCATGCTATTAAACAATGAATGGGTTAGTAATGAGATAAAGCAAGAAATCAAACACTTTCTGGAAACAAATGAAAATGAACGCACAGCTGTCCAAAACTTATGGGACACAGCAAAGGCAGTTCTGAGAGGGAAGTTCATTGCAATACAGACCTAAGATAGAAACACTTCAAATAAACAACCTAACACAACATGTACAAGAACAGGAGGAATGACAACAAACAAAGCCCAGAGCAAGTAGAAGGAAAGAAATAACCAAGATCAGAGCAGAGAGAAAGAGGATAATTCAAAAGATCAATATATCCAGGAACTGGTTCTTTGAAAAGATAAACAAAATCAACAAGCCTTTAAGTAGACTCATCAAGAAAAAAAGGGAGAGTACACAAATAAATAAAATCAGAAATGAAAGAGGAGATGTTACAACTGATGTCATGGAAATAGAAATGACTGTAAGAAATTACTACAAAGAACTATGTGCAAAGAAATTTGAAAACCTGGGTGAAATGGACAAATTCCTGGAAAAATATAATCTTCCAAAACTGAATGAAGAAAAATCAGAAAGCCTGAATGGACAACAGCTGTGGAAATTGAAGTAGTAATTAAAAAAACTCCCTGCACAGAAAAGCCCTAGACTGGATGGTTTCCCAGGAGAATCCTACAAAACATTTAAGGAAGAGCTAACAACTGTCCTTCTCAGACTAGTCCAAAAGATCCAAAAACAGGGCACTACCAAACTCTTTTTTAATAAACCAACATCATCCTAATCCCAAAACCAGATAAAGATACCACAAGGAAAGAAAACTATAGGTCAGTTTGGTTGATGAACACAGATGCTAAAATCCTCAGCAAGACAGTGCCCAACCAGATCTAGCAACACATTAAAAAGGTCACCCACCATGATCAAGTGGGATGCAACCCAGGGATGCAATGATGGTGCAATATTCTCAAGTCAGTAAATGTAATATATCACATAAACAAAAGGAAAGACAAAAGTCATATGATCAAATCAACAGATGCAGAAAAAGCATTTGGCAAACTGCAGCACCCATTTCTGATCAAAACACTCAGCAAAGTGGGAGTAGAGGGAGTATACCTTAACATAATAAAGGCCATATACAAGAAACCTGTAGCCAACTACATCCTCAATGGGAAAAAACTAAAATCTTTCCCACTAAGAGCAGGAAGAAGACAAGGATGTATGCTTTCATCACTTCTATCCAAATAGTATTGGAGATCCTAGCCACAGTGATCAGACAAGAAAAAGAATTGAAAGGCATAAAAATAGGAAAGGAGGAAGTAAAACTGTCATAGTTTGCAGATGATAAATTATGTACATATAAAATCCCTTAGACTCTACCAAAAAATGATTCGACCTAATAAGTGAATTTGACAAAACAGCAGGATACAAAGTCAATATTCATAAATTTAAGGTATTTTTGTACACCAAGAATGAAATATCAGAATCAGAAATTATTGAAAAAACCTCATTTACTATAGCAACAAGAAAAATAAAGTACCCAGGAATAAACCTTACCAAGGATGTAAAAGACCTGTACTCAGAAAACTACACAACACTGAAAAAAGAAATTAAGGAAGACACAAATAAATGGAAACATATACCGTGTTCATGGATGGGAAGAATTAACATCATCAAAATATCCATACTACCCAAAACAAATTAGAGATTCAATGCAATGCCTATTAAAATACCAATGACATATTTCTCAGATATAGAACAAACAACTCAAAAATTTATATGGAACCCTAAAGGGCCCCACATAGCCACAGTAATTTTGAGAATGAAGAACAAAGTTGGAGGGATCACAATATCCAATATCAAACTATGCTACAAGGCTACTGTAATCAAAACAGTTTGGTGCTAGCATAAGAACAGATGCATAGATCAATGGAACAGAATAGAGAAACCAGAAATAAACCCACATCTCTATGGTCAATTAAAATGTGACAAAGGAGGCAAAAGCATAAAATGGAATAAAGAAAGCCTCTTCAACAAATGATGTTGGGACATCTGGACAGCTACCTGCAAAAAATTGAAATGCAACCACCAACTTATACCACACAAAAAAGTAAACTGAAGGTGGATAAAAGACTTAAATATAAGTCACGACAGTATAAAAGTCCTAGAGGAGAACATAGGCATGAAAATCTCAGATATTCCATGCAGCAATATTTTCACCGACATGTCCCCTAGAGCAATGGACATAAAGGAAAGAATAAATAAATGGAACTTCATCAAATTAAAAAACTTCTGCATTGCTAAAAAATCAGCAAAATGAAAAGGGAACCAACCATATGGGAAAATATATTTGTCAATGATACCTCACACAAGGGTTTGATCTCCAAAATATATAAAGAACTCACATGACTCCACTCCGGGTAAACAAAGAACCCAGTTAAGAAATGGGCAAAGGACTTGAACAGACACTTCTCAAAGGAGGACATACACAGGGCCCAGAGACACATGAAAGGATGCTCAGCATCACTAGCCATCAGAGAGTTGCAAATTAAAATCACAATGAGATAATCACTTCACACCAGCCAGAATGACCATCATAACCAAATCAACAAACAACAAGTGCTGCTGAGGTTGTGGAGAAAAGGGAGCTCTAGAACACTGTTGGTGGGAATGTAGACTGGTGCAACAAGTGTGGAAAACAGTATAGAATTACCTCAAAAAACTAAAGATGGAAGTGCCTTTTGACCCAGCAATTTCACTGCTGGTATTATACCCTAAAAACCTGGAAACACCAATTCAAATGAACCTATGCACCCCAATGTTCCTAGCAGCACAATTTATAATAGCCAAATGTTGGAAGCAACCTAGGTCCCCATCAGTAAATAAGTTGATCAAAAATGTGGTACATTTACACAATGGAATACTATGCAGCAGAAAGGAAAAAGGTACTCCTACCATTCACAACGGCATGAGTCTATCTGGAGAGCATTATGGTGAGTGAAATAAGACAGGTGGTAAAAGACAAATACCATATGATTTCACCTATAAGTGGATACTTATCAACAAAACAAACTAGTAAACTAAATGTAACCGTAGACACTGATGTGAAGAACAAACTAACAGTGAACAGAGGAGAGGGGGGAAGGAAAGATGGGGGAAACAAGGAAGGGTGGTCAAGGAATATATTTGGGGGACTCATGGACAAAGTCAATGGGGGTGGGGTAGAGAGAGGGAGAAGCAGAGAGTGGTGGGGGGAAAATGGACAAATCTGTACTTGAATGTCAATAATTTTTTTTTTAAATCTCATGTGAAAACACTTTCATTTGGACAGGTAGAAAAAAGAGAAAAGGCTGATAATCTGAAATAATTTACCAAATATTTTCCCTCAGATTATGAAGTTGAATGTGCATGTTATCTCTGTGTAGAGCACTTAAACTGCCTATGCTGACCCAATGAGTTTTCATGCCAAGGATAGAAGTGGTGGAAGCAAGCAAAGGCCTGGGTTCTATAACTTAGGCTGAGAGTCGCCAGGTGAGAGGCCAGGGCAAAAGGACTTGTGCTTGCCCTAGAGCTGAGAACCTTCTGAGGAAAGTAAGGATGATGGATGTTTATGGCTGCGGTGTAGAGAGAATTAAAGGCTTCCAATTCACAAAGAATGAAGAAAGCATAGCAGACTAAAGGAGTATCACAGTAGCAGAAGTTACAGAATAGAAGGTAGAACACTGGAGTTGATGAATCCTTGGTGCTTGGAAAGCAGGTTGGTAAAGACCCCGGCCATGGGAATAGTTAAGGAAGACATATTGGGTTGGCCAAAAAGTCTGTTATGGTTTTTCTGTAAAACAAAAGACACTTTTTTTCATTTTCATCAATAACTTTATTGATTTGGATATTTTGAGTATGTCGGTTATATCCTACTATTGGCTTCTAGTGGGTAGAGGACAGAGGTGCTGCTAAACATCTTCCAATGCATAAGACAGCCCCACAGCAAAGAATTATTTGGTCAAAATGTCAATAGTACCGAGAAACTTCTCAAACCAGGTTTGACACACTCAATCAGTCACAGCACCTTCTTCATACAATGCACAAATCTTTTTCTCTGCCTTTCAGTTGCATTTTTACCTTTCTTGAAATAATAAAGCATAACACGCCTTAAATGATTTGTATATTCTTCCATCTTCAATATTAAAATGGCTGGCACTCACCAATTTTGATGTTTGTTTTAAATGCACGATGATATGATTGTTGTCACAATACAATCTAACAAAATTGTTTCCAATGAGGTTAAAGACAACTAAGCACTTCTAGAGCCATTGTATTAAAAAAAAAAAAACTAAATGAACTTTTCGACCAACCTAATATAAGCAGGACAGAGAGATAAATGGAAATTGACCCCAATGAAGATGACCACTATAGTAGTTTCCTTACTATACTGACAGCATAGAGGAGAATCAGTAGCCCAAAGAGAGGAGTTAAAATAAAGTAAAGTCTGAGGAGAATCAATTATCCCTAGAAGAAAAAACTTTTCCATCACACTAGAATTTCTAGACTTCCAAAATCTATCTGGGAAAGACCTCCAAAGACACTCAGAGATCTGGCATAACTGTGGTTCAGTCGTCTAGTTTTAGTTCCTAATACTTTTTGTTACAAAATCAGGATAGGCAATTTACAGTTATCCCAAGGGGTAAAACCAATTCACATCATTTAAAATTCATTTAAAGCCATGTTTAATTAACATAATATTTAATTCTACTTTAATTACTTTTAAGAACCCACACATTGCTTTTGGGAATTAGTAAAATTAGACAAAATTACTGTGTCATAATAAGTAACATGTTGGGAATCATTAGTTTAAACCATCTGGATAGATACGTATCTCCTTTCTACTTAATAATTGCCAACATTGAAAGCCCTATGCTTACCCATCCTCCCTTTCACCCACCTCAAATAGGTGTTCTTGAGATCTAGAAGTTCTTTTGTTTGTCTAACAATATTCACTTTAAATAGAACCTTTGACCAAGCTAAAGTCAATATAACCTCAGTTTCCTCATATATAACCTGGAGGCAATAACCGTTTCTTTCTCTCTGGATTACTGTGGGAACTCAATAAGATAATATACACAAAAGATGTTTATCAAAAAGTTGTCATTAGTAGTAAAACCTATACCAAAGGGATGCATCAAGCAGTAGGACTTCATTTATACAGTGGAAAAAAAAACCAGGAAGCGATAACAATAATGACCAAAATGGAAGAAAATTTTGGAAAGCTTTGCAACTCAGTTCTATGCAAAAGGCCTAATGGGTAGTGGAATTAAAATTCTTCTTTTTAAAATTATTTATATTTCTTAATTGCAGTTTATATTTAATATTATTTTGTACTGGTTTCAGATGTACAGCATAGTGTTTAGACAATGAAAATTCTTCTTAACTGAAATGTATGATCTCCAACTCCTTCCTCACAAGACACAAATGCCACCTGTAATGTCTGACAACATCCATTAAACCTGTGACTTGGCGTTTTGGTCCCAGGCTCCAGTAATAAATCCAAGGCATCTTCCAAACCCTGAGTTTGAAATCCCAAACAGGGAAAAGCAGGGCCTTGGATGAGATATTGTTACTTCTTTGTACCTGACTGGAGGTGATAGTGGTAATGTGGTAGCAAGTGGGAGAGGATAGTTTCAATCCAGGATAAATGACGAATCTTCCACTCTTCAGAGATCAGATATGACCTCCTATGTGCATTGTTTAAATTGAGGCTTTGTTATTTTTGTTTCAATAGAGAAAGGATACCCTTATGAAGTGCTTTCCTATCTTCTTTCTCTAACCTCACTTTTCATTTATTTCCATCTTTTGTCTCATAGAAATATAGTATAGCAAGAAGAGCTGGGATTTTGAATTCAGGCAGACTTAATATCTAAACTTCTTGAAGTTTTGGTTTCTATATAGTCATCAGCTTTCCTATCCCCTTAGTCTGTTTCCTTGTCTCTGTCTTGATTTCCTCTCCACTTCTCTTTCTCATGACTGTCCTCTGTGTCTATGTTCTTGTCACTTCCTTTAAGAACAAGTTTATTGGAAAATTATGCGCTGGCTGGTGTGGCTCAGTGGATTAAGCACCAGCCCGTGAACCAAAGGATCAACCAGTTCTATTCCCAGTCCAGGGCACATGCCTGGATTGTGGGCCAGATCCCCAGTGGGGGAACACAGGAGGCAACCACACATTGATATTTCTCTTCCTCTCTTTCTCCCTTCCATTTTCTCTAAAAATAAATAAGTAAAACATTTTTTAAAAAGAATCAGTTTATTGAAAAATTAGAAATGGAATATCCTTATGACCCAGTGATTCCATTGCTGGCTATATATCTGAAGAAGCCTAAAGCACTACTTTGAAAGAACATAAGCACCCTTTTGTTCACTGCAGCATTATTTACAATAGCCAAGCTATGGAAGCAACCCAAGTGCCCATCAATAGATGAGTGTATGCAAAAACAGTGGTATATACATACAATGAAATATTTCTTGGCCTTCAAAAATTATATCTATTTGCCATAGCATGCACGGACCTAGAGGGTACTATGCTAAGTAAAATAAGTCAGACAGAGACAAATACCATATGATTTCATTCATATGTGCAATTTAAAAAACAAAATAAACAAACAAACAAAATAGAAACAAACTCATTGATGCAGATAACTGATCGATGATTGCCAGAGAGGCTGGGTGAAAAAGGTGAAGGGATTGGGAAGTACAAATTGGTAGTTACAAAATCGTTGTGGACATGTAAAGTACAACATAGGAAACAATATCAATAATGTTGTAATAATTATGTATGGTGCTAGGTAGGTACTTGAAATATCAGGAGGATCACTTTGTAAAATATATGATAATCTAACCACTGTGCTGTACTCCTGAAATTAATTCAAAATATACTGAAGGTCTACTTTAATTGAAAAATTAAAATTAAAAAAGAATCAACTTATTGGCAAAATGTGGAGATATCAGAAATTTCATAAACTGCTGTGGCAATGTAAAATTATATAGCCACTGTAGAAAATAGATGGTTCTTCAACAGATTAAATATACAGTTGCCATATGATCCAGCATCTCCACTTCTAAGCATATACCCAAGAAAAATGGCAACATATGTCTACACAAAAACTTGTACATATGTTTTCATAAAAATATGATTTATAATAGCCCAAAATGGGAAGCTATCAAGTACTGTCAATGGATGAAAGAATAAAAAAGTATAGTATAGCTGTACAATGGAATATTATTCAACAATAAGAATGATGGATGCACTGATACATGTTATAGTGTGAATGGAACTTAAAAGTATCATACTAAGTGAAAGGCTACATATTGTACAAGTCCACTTACATGACATTTTTGCAATAGGTAAATCTATGAAGACAGAAAGTAGATTAGTTATTGCTGAAGACTCAGGAGAATATGGAATTGGGAGTGACTGATAGGTACAGGGCTACTTTTTGGGGTGGTGAAAATAACATATTACCATTTTAGTAATTAGATTGTGGCGATACTTGCACAACTCTGTTAGTCTGAGTGAATTTTATGGCTTATGAATTATATCTCAAAAATATGTTAAAAGATAAAATAGATGTCACATTTTTACCTTTAACAATGAATGGTTATATCAATCAAGTCACTATACCTGGATTGGAATAATAAAGATTTCCATTAAGACTACGGTTGGGTGAACATCCCAAAAGGATGGATATTTATAAACAATATTACTTTTTAGATTTTGGTAAGGAAAGAGCCTATTAAGATCATGAACCAAAATAGCAATTTGGGTATGTGTGAGTTCATAGTCTGCACTCCTAACTCCCTATTCTCTTACCTCTAACTTTTAATACGTACAACTATCAAATAAATCATTAAAATTCATTTTTTTAAAAATCAGTATAATTTACCACACTAACAAAGTGAAAAGGCTTACCCTAGAATGGAAGAAAAAATTGTGAATCATGTATCTGATAAGGGTCTTATATAAATATTCACAATATATAAAGATAAATGAAGTATATTACCCTACACCCACTAGGAGGGTTATAATCAAATGAACATATAACATGCATTGGCAAGAATATGGAGATGTTGGAATTCTCATACATTGCTAGTGGGAATATAAAATGGTTCAGTCACTTTGGAAAACAATCTGGTGGTCTCAAAATGTTTAACAGAGTTACCATATAAACCAGCACTTCTACTCCTAGGTATATATCCAAGATATTTTAAAACATGTGTCTGTACATAAACTTTTACTTGAATGTTTATAGTGGCACTGTTCATGGGTATAATAGCCAAAACATGGCAATGACTCAAATATCCATCAAAAGATGAATGGATAAACAAAATATGGTATAGCCATATCATGGATATTATTTGCCAATAAAAAATGAAGTGCTGGTATATGCTACAACATGGATGAATCTTGAAATCATTATGCTAAGTAGATGACAAGGATTTGGGGGAGGATGATGAAAGTATTCTAAAATTGATTTTGGTGATGGTTGCATGACTCTGTTGATATAGTAAAAAACATTGAATTGTGCAACTTAAGTATATGAGTTCTATCTAAGTATGTGAATTATACCTATATAAAGTTGCTATTTAAGAAAAGGGTCAGTCTATCTACTTCTAACTAGGTGTTATAACAATTTATAACTAAATTGTTAGAGTTACAATTTCTAATAGTGTCATTTTTAGGAGCCACAGAAAGACTCCCTGGGATTGCCATTTCTAACCAGAAGGAAATAATGCAATGTTACCTTAATAAAAGCGAGTTCCACTCCATGAACAAATTCTACCTCTGATTCATAAGTGACATAAGGAAAAAATTAAATTATTTTTAAATGCCACATGCATATGATTAAGTATTTTGAACTGGTAGTAAGTGATATACAGTGAAAAATTTCCTCCTCATCCACTGTTTCTGGTATTCAGTTTCTTCCTGAGGGGCAAGCAACTATTCTTATCCATTTTTATTCACCTTCCATGTTATAAACACATAAAAAGATGCCTTCGAAAAAACATAAAATGTAGTTCACTGTACACACTGTTCTGCAACTTAATTTTTTCACATAAAATTCTATTTTGTAGAGAGTTCTGTATCAGCTATTCCATTTATCTGTTGAGGCATAAGAAATTATATCAAAAGAGTGACTTAAAACAATAACATTTATTTTGATCGTTATTCTGGGGTTGTCTGAACTCTAGTAGGCAGTTCCAACTCATGATCCCTCATGTGGTTACAATCAGATGGTGATTTGGAGTGGAATACGTTTTTTTTTTTTAGATTTTATTTATTTTTAGAAAGCGGGGAAGGGAGGGAGAAAGAGAGGGAGAGAAACACTGACTTTCAGAGATAATCCATCAATCGGTTGCCTCACACATACCCCCAACTGGGGACCCTGCCCACAACCCAGGCCTCTGTCTTAACTGGGAATTGAACTGGCAACCCTTTGGTTTGCAGGCTAACAACTCAATCCACTGAGCCACATCAGCCAGGGTTGGAGTTAAATAGTTTTATATCTCACAGGCTTCATCACTTTTGTGTCTGACACCTGGGGACAAGAGCTTATTCTTCCTCATGCATATCTCCCTTCTTCTCTATCTCTTCTTTCACTATCACTTTCTTCCCTCTTCTGCCCTCCCCCCCATTATGGTAGCTTCATGGCAGTCAGACTTCATGCATGACAACTAAGTGCTCCTAGAGCAATTGTCCTAAGAGAAACTGGCAGAAGTTACCTGATTTTTCTATCCTAGCCTCAGAAGTGATGCACCATTGTTTCTGCTGCATTTTATTTATTAAAGTAGTTGCAAAATCCCAGCTAAATTCAAGGGGATAGTGGCACAGACTTCGCGCCTTTTTATTGGAGTGATGAGAATTTTTAAACATGTTTTCATTCTAACACATCAAATGATGTAGAGACATTTTTAGTGACTGCATAGTATTTCACAATATGAATGCACAATTATAAAATCAGTCCCCTATTAATGCACTTCTAGATCATTTGTCTTTTGCTACTGCAGCAACGTGTAATAAATATTTATGTGCCTAAATCTTTTAAAACATGTGTAAATATATTTGCAAGATAAATTCATCAAACTAGAGTTGCTGGACCAAATGAAATGTGACTTCCAAGACTATACATCCACCAACAGTATGTAAGGGTACTTTTTCCACACGTTTTCGTCAATACAATGTTTTATTAAAACTCTTAATCTTGGCTTTACATTTGTTTCATTTAAAGACATTTTTAGTTTTCCATTAACTGCTGTTCATTTTCATTTTCTCATTTTTACAGTAGGTTGTTGGACTTTTTCTAATTCACTGATAGAGACAGTTTTGAGAGGGGAAAAACCTATAATACATAATATAGGAAATAATGACAATAATTATTCAATGTGTAATGGTATTGTTTACTTTAATCATACTAGGAGGGAGAGTCAAGAGACAGGTACTTAGTAACCATTTCACTTTTTTCATGAGTATATACTTACATTACTTTTAAGACATATACATATGTTCTTTAAATATTTTTCCCCATTCATTCTCTTCTTTGCGTATTCTTACTACACATGTAGTAAGATATTTTCATTCCCTACTCTCCATCTCTTAATCTCTCCTACACATTCCATTTAGATACCGCTCTTGATGGTGTCTTTTCCTCCCATTTTAAAATTGTCTTTATTGTTCAATTACAGTCAACATATATTATTATATTAGTTTCAGATGTACATCCTGGTGATTGGACATTGCTTATGAAGTGATAATCCTGATGAATCTCACACTCATCTAACACCATGCATATTTTTCACACTAATAACTATGTTCCCTATGCTGTACTTTATATCCCTGTGGCTATTCTGTAACAATTAATTTGTAATTCTTAACCCCTTCACCTTGATAGTGTCTTCAGATTTATCTTTCAGTTTGCTAATTCTCTTTTCGATTCTATCAAGTCTGCAGTTTAAGAGTTTCATGCTCTACCAACAAAAGGAGGAATAAATGGTGATGGAAGTAGTCCTGACTTTGGTAGATGAACACAAAATACAATATGCCGATGGTGCATTATGGAATTGTACACTTGAAATCTATATAATTGTATTAACCAACTTAACCCCAATAATTAAATATTTTTTTAAAAAATTCATTAATCCAGAAATGCACTTCGATAATTCAGCCTGCCATCAACCCTCCAGAAATGCTAACTTTAAATTATATATATTTGAAGAATAAAGGTACCCTTTTTCTGATACAGCAAAGACAACATTATTTTGAAGAATGTTTAAGGATTTTTTATAAACACTTGTGACAGTTATGCAAATCTTAGTTTTAATTGTTCTCTAGCTACTAAATCCTTTATCAGAAAAAAGAAAAGAATCTTCTGTTTAATCTATTCATAAACATTTTAATTTCAAACACTATCTTAAGTTCTAGTGTTTCCACTAGTGTCTTTATCAAATCTGCCTGATTTTTAAAAGTTTCTTGCTTTATAGCTCTGATTCTCTTTTTTATGTTGTCAATCTTTTTAATTTTTTTTATTCAGCCTTGGCTAGTGTGGTTGAGTGGATTGAGCACTGGACTGTGAACCAAAAGGTCACCGGTTCAATTCCCAGTCAGGGCAAATACCTGGAATGTGGGTCAGGTTCCTGGTTGGGGATTGGGTGCAAGCAAGAGGCAACCAATTAATGCATCTGTCACATGTCCACATTTCTCTTCCTTTTTTTCTCCCTCCCTTCCCATCTCTCTAACAATAAATAAATAAAATCTTATTTTTTAAAATTCAATATATTTAAACTAAAAAAAGTTCACCCATTTATCTCTCCCTCACAGCCCCTTGCTTCTTGCAACCACCACTTTGTTCTATGTATCTATGAAATTCTTTTTATTATTGTTTTTTAACTAGAGTTGTCCCCATTTACCCCCACCACTCTTCCCTGCTGTATACACCTCCACCTCCCATTTTCAATCTTCTCTCATTGTTGTCTTTGTCCATGTTCCTTAATGACCCTTCCCCTTCTTACCCTGTCATCGCCCCTCCCCTCTGGTTACTGTCAGTTTGTTCTTTATTTCCATGTCTCTGATTCTATTTTGCACACTTGTTTGTTTTGTTGTTTAGGTTCCACTTATAGCTGAGATCATGTGGTATTTGTCTTTTACCACCTGGCTTATTTCACTTAGCATAATGCTCTCCAGTTTCATCCACACTGTCCCAAAGGGTAAAAATACCTTCTTTCTTTCTACTGGTTAGTATTCCACTGTGTAAATGTACCACCGTTTTTTGATCCACTCATTTACTGATGGGCACTTAGGCTGTTTGCAGTGCTTGGCTATTGTAAATTATGCTGCTATTTTCTTCCCTTTTCATATAACATAATGCTCTTGAGGTCCACCCACGTTGTCTCAAATGGCAAGATGTCATTATGTTTATGGCCAAATAATATTCCATTATATATATATTTCATTTTATATTGCATTATATATAAATAATTTCTTTATCCATTTATCTGTCAATAGACACTTAGGTTTTTCCATATCTTGCTTACTGTAAATAATGCTATAGTGAACATGGTAGTGCATTTTGAATTAGTGTTTTCTTCAGATAAATACACCAAAATGGAATTGATGGATGATATGGTAGTTTTATTTTCAATTTTTTGGGAACTTCCACATTGGTTTCCTCAGTGGTTGCACCAATTTACATTCCCACCAACAGTACCCAAATGTTTCCTTTTTGTCCATATCCTTGCCAACAATTAAAAAAATAATACTGGTCATTCTAACAGGTGCCAGGTAATATCTCATTGTGTTTTTCTAAAGATTTCATTTATTTATTTTTACAGAGAGGGGAAGGGAGGGAGAAAGAGGGGGAGAGAAATATCAATCAGTGATGGTCTCCCACGAGCTCCCTACTGGGTACCTGGCCTGAAACCCAGGCATGTGCCCTGACTGGGAATAGACCCAGCAACCCGTGGGTTCGCAGGCCAACACTTAATCCACTTAGCCACACCAGCCAAGGCTCTCCGTGATTTTGATTGGTATTTCCCTGGTGATTAATGATATTCAGCATGTTTTTATTTGCCTATTGGCTATCTGTATGTCTCTTTTGGAAAAAAAATCTATTCAGATCTTCTGCCCACTTTTAATTGAATTTTTTATTTTGCTATTGAGTCGTTTGAATTCTTCATGTATTTTGGATAAATGATTGCATTTATTTTCTCCCATTTATGCAGGTTGCCTTTTCATTTCATTGATCTTTTCTTTCACTATGCAGAAGTTTTTTTGGTTTTATATAGCCTAACTTGCTTAATTTTTAAATTTTTATTATTATTGTTTATGCTGTTAAAAGTTGTCCCAATTTTTTCCTCTTTCATCTTCCTCCACCCAGCTCATCCCCCACTTCCGTAGTCAATCCCCACACCATTGTCCTTGTCCATATGTTCTTCATATATGTTCTTTGACTAATCCCTTTATGCTCTTTCAAACACTCCTCACCTCCTCCCTCCCCTCTTACTTCTGTCGGTCTATTCCATGATTCTATGTCTCTGGTTCTATTTTGCTCATTGGTTTATTCTGTTCATTAGATTCCTCTTATATGTAAGATCATACAATATTTGTCTTCCATTGACTGACTTATTTCACTTAGCATAATAGTCTCCAGTTCCATCCATACTGTTGCAAAGGTAGAAATTTCTTCTTTTATTCTGCTATGTAGTATTCCATTGCATAAATGTACCAGTTTTTTAATCCACTCACCTACTTGTTGGCACTTAGGCTGTTTCTAAGTCTTGGCTATTGTAAACAGAGTTGCAATGAATGTAAGGGTCCATAAGTTATTTTGACTTGGTGTTTCAGGATTCCTAGTGCATATTCCCAGCAGTGGAATCACTGGGTTAGAAGGCAGCCACATTTTTAGTTTTATGAGGAAATTCCATACTGTTTCCACAGTGGCTGCACCACTCTGCCTTCCTACCAACAGTGTACTAGGATTCCCTTTTCTCTACATCCTCACTGGCACTTGTTGCTTGTTGATTTATTAATGATTAACATTTTGGCAGGTGTGGAGTGGTATCTCATTGTGGTTTTAATTTGCATCTCTCTGGTGGCTGGTGATGCTGAGCATCCTTTCATGTGTCTCTGGGCCCTGTGTGTGTCCTTCTTGGAGAAGTGTCTGTTCAGGTCCTTTTCCCATTTTTAAATTGGATTGTTTGTCTTCCTGGTGTTGAGTCCTATGAGATCTTTATATATTTGTCCAGTGTATTATTGGAAAATATGTTCTCCCATACAGTCAGTTCCCTTTTCAGTTTGATGACTGTTTCGTTAGCTGTGCAGTAGCTTTTTAATTTGAGGTAGTCCCATTTGTTTATTTTTCCCTTTATTTCCCTATTTTTTCTTTCATTCCTTTTGCTTTTAGTGTCAGATTTAAAAAATCATTGTGATGATTTGTCAAGGAGCTTACTGCCTATGTTTTCTTCTAAGAATTTTATGGTTTCACATCTTACATTCAAGTTTTTAATACATGTTGAGTTACTTTTTGTATGTGGTATGATGATGATCCAGTTTTATTCTTTTTCATGTACCTGTTTCTTTTTAGAGGAGACCCATATTTAGAAACCAAGTTTTGTACTAGTAAATACTTCCTCATACATATATATGTGTATAAAATTCCAAACATATATATATTTCTATATGTGCATGTGTGTGCACACATATGATGAGTATACATCAATACCCTCAATTTAAATCTAAAATTCAAGGATTCTTTATATTGTTTCCTCTTTCTGTATTTACAAATCCCTTCTCTGAGAGTGAGACATGATCAATATTCTTGTATATAATCAATCTCTTGACCATGCTGATGTCCTCCTCAGCCCAGGACCACACTGCCATTTCTTCAGTCTACTGGCTCCTCAATCTTGTCACCTTGTAAATCCCAGCCACACTACCATCTCCAAGAGAAGAGGAAGGAAAAATAAAAATGTCTTTTTACTATATGAATAATTTACATGTACTTGTTTTGCTGTTTTAATGTATACAGTCATGCCATCTGTGAAAAATAAAAACTTTACTTCTCCTTTTCAGTGTTTTCTTCTCACTCTCATCTATTTGCACCAGAAAGTACCCTCAAATAATGTTAAGGAATAGAGATGATAGTGGGCATATTTTCTTTATTTGTAACTTTAACAGTAATACTTCTAGTATTACTATACCATTAAGCACAATTGGAATACCAGAAGGAGAAGAAGAGAATAGAATAAAAGAAGAATTTTACATACTAACAACAAGGTCCTTTCCAAAATATATGATAGATGGAAACTTCAGATCCAGGAATTTAGAGAACACCAAGCAGGAGAAATACCAAACACAAATGAACAAAACATAACTGCAACTAGACGTTTTATATAAAAAATTAAGGAAACCAGAGAGTGTTGAATAGATGAAGCACAAGAGATTAATAGGGTAGTGAAAATATTTTGTGTGACACTATAATGGTGAATATATGACATGCTGCTGCATTTGTCAAAACCTATAAAACTTTATGACGCAGAATGAATCTTAATATATGCAAATGAAAAATCATTTATTTTGTCAGGGGATTGCAGAAGGAAATGCAGACTATGACATAAGACTGTAGCTGTATTATTTGTGTATGAAACAACTTCATTGAAGAGAGTGGGAAAAAGAAGCCGATATAAGTAACTTTGAAAATTAGTAGAATTGATGAGATTAAATGCTAAAGAAAATGTATATAAGCATTGTATTCTAGTTAATAAAGTTTTGTCCCATGGGAGTACAGTTTAACAATTCTGATACAACTATACATGTACACTGTCACTGAACAATAAATTAAGTGAATTGTAGGTGGTGGGAGCCAGGATTTTTTCTATTGATTGGGAATTTACAGATACGCATGGAAAAGAGGCTAGAATGATCCATATACTAATGAATTAAAGTTGACAACACTGGTATGAACTCATGTTTAGTTTAATTTAGATACATATGGTTACATATAGAAATATTTATAAATATGTGTATATACCATTTATAATAGCCAAGAACTGGAAGCAACCTGAGTGCCCAACAGTAAATGAGTGGATCAAAAAACTGTGGTACACTTACACAATGGAATACTATGCAGCATAAATAAAGGGCTCCTACCCTTCAAGACAGCATGGATGGAAATGGAGAGCAGGCATTATACTAAGTGAAATAAGCCAGGTGGGGAAAGACAAATGCCATATGATCTCACCTATAAGTGGAAACTAATCAACAAAATAAACAAGCAAGCAAAATGTAACCAGCAGCATTGGAATAAAAAACAAACTGACAGTAACCAGAGGGTAGGAGGGAGTGGGATAACAGGGGGAAGGATCAGCAAGGAACATACATAAAGGACCCATTGACAAAGCCAAATGGGGGACGGATTGATGGTGGGAGGTGAGGGTGGGTGGCACTGGGGAAAGTGGTGGTGGGAAAATGTTAACAAAACAAAACAACACAAAAAATAGACAGGAGGAGGCTAAGAATAGTATAGGAAATTGAGAAGCCAAAGAACTGATATGTATAACCCATAGACATGAACTACGGGGGAAGATGATGGGAGGAGGTGCATGGTGGAGGGGATAAAGGGGGAAAAATGGGACAACTATAATAGTATAATCATTAAAACATACCAAAACTAAACTAAAATAAAATAAAATATGTGTATATGCACTGGTTATTATACATACATATATTTACTTTATCTTGCAAGTGAGAGAGCCTAGCAGCAATGATACCCCAGGAGCAACTAGCACACCCTGCACCCAGGCAGTTATTTCTAATATTATTCTCTGGCAGGAGGAATCAGGGACTCTTGGAGAAATTGCTGACTCAAGGACTGCAGCAGAAATTATGCAAAATAAGCCCGAAGCATCTTGTAGTGCCAAAAAATAAGGCGAAATGTCCCTAAGATGATGGAGGTATACCAAAGGGTCATAGAAGTCAATTTAAAAAGTTCCCAATGGGTGAAGCTGGAACCAATTAGCAACAAAATAAAGTTACTAAAATAATTTATTAACCCAAAATTTAAAATAAATATCCATGAGTTCATACTCATACAAATAAATAATTGAATAAAAAATTATGTGAGAAAGACATGACAGATCTGTGCTGAAGAAATCCAAACTTATATAGATACTTCACCCTCAAGATACTCTTCACTTGTTAAGCATGGGCTATGTATAATGACATCCTTCCAAGGAGTACAGTATGGAAAGGTATGGGAAGGGTGGGTAACTTTGCAGTATAGAAATCTTACAAAGGCTACCTCAGCCAGTTAATCAAGGTGAACATCTACAGTGATGAGTCATAATTATAGCATGTACACTTGATATGACATGATATGAATGGCACTTTACCTGTGTGGTTTTTCTTCTAAAAACCTATAACCCCAGTCTACTCATGAGAAAAACTTCAGAAAAATCCATATCAAGAGATAATCTACAAAATGCTTGACCACAAGACCATCAAAAACAAGGAAAGTCTGAGAAAGCAAGATAACCAAGAGTGTACTAAGGAGAGATGACAGCGAGATATAATGAGATATTCTGGCTAGAATATCATGGAACTGAAAAAGGACATCTACTTAAAAACTAGGAAATTTGAATAAAATATAGACTTTAGTTAATAATGTATCAACATTGGTCCTTTCATTTAACAAATGCACAATATTTCCTAACCTAAGATGTTAAAAACTGGGGAAGACTGGTGTGGGATATTTGAGAACTCTATACTATCTTTGTAAAATTTTTTGTAAATTTAAAACTGTCCTAAAATTTAAGAAAATATATTTTTTTAAATATCTGTTAGATTTTATCCATGAAACAATTTGGACCTTGTATTTTAGGGGAGAATTGATCATTGACAATTTTCTCTGTTTCTTATATGGTTATTTATTTGGTTATATCTTCTATATATGTGCTCTGCGAGTCAGTTTTGGTTTCTTTTATTGTTGGAGAACATAAAATGTAAAATTCCAAGTTTTTAAATTTGTACGGAGCACAACATGATTTCGAGGAATGCAATCAGAGTTAGCACCATAGCTCCCTCCATTCTTGGACTTCTTACAGCTCCTCCAGCAAAAGCAACTAACCCCTCCTTTCCACCACCTGCAAGTTCTGCTTTACCTTTTCCTGAACTGTTGCTGTTGGAGCAGAAATTGTAGTAGCAATTTCAGTTCTTTCATTCCAGACTTGCTTTTCTCTCCAGTCTCGACGGTTATAAGTCAGGTTTATGGCCTGGTAGCCCAAATTCCTATATTGCTTAACAATACTTTTACCTTCCCTGGGAATACATCAGTACCTGGGACTGGACTGGTATTTTCTGTTATCTACTGGATCCATAAGCCTAGACCCCTGCAGAGCTGGAGCTCCATGTAGACACCCATACCCTCAATGCTAACTGATTTTATTATCCTGAGCCACATCTTGTTCTACAATGCTTTTAGGCTGTTTCCTAGACCTCCTCTGTGCCACCCACCTCATTTGCTTCCAGGGGACCATTATTTGGAACCTTTTCCACATACCTCCAATTGTTAAGTGGTTTCCCCTGGAGTGATTTAACATTCCTTTTCTCTCCCCAAGGAACGTTTTCTGGCTCTCAGGAGTTTTTAATTCAATCCTGATAAATGAATTAACAGTATTATTTTATACCAGCTTAAGTCAAGGTCTTGCTGATGACTCTTGCAAGGTAAAAGGGGGAATTCTTTCCATCCACAAAATTTTCTCTTTCCTAGTCCCCCATTTGATGCTAATTTATGATTCCAAAGGTCTGTTCCAGATAGGTGTTTCTTGGGGTTTACATGCATAAATTTCCCTTTCAACAGAAGGTGCCTTACAGCAACCAGCAGCAGTAGAGAACAATTTTTTAAAAAGGCTATTAAAGCACAGAGACTAAAGCAGATTGATTTCAGTTTCCAAGCTGCCCTCTGCAGATGACCACCAATATATCTGTCTGTCCAAAGACACTAGAAGGGATTTAGCATTTTGTTTGGCCTTTTGTATCAAGGATTCTGAGATCATTGCCAAAATAGAAAATACATAACCAAGGGAATGACTAAAAACTACTTTAGCAAAAGAATGTCTACAAACAGTTTTCTGTGTGAGAGATTATCACTTTGAAAACACGATATTTTTAAGCAGAAACCTTTGCAAATATTTTAAACAGTTTTTGTTTACATGTTACCATTTTCCTGCAGTGGGTTCAGGTTATAACATGGGGCTATTTGAGATCAGTGAGATGAAGGAGATCTTTTTGGCTACTAGGGTTATTAAAGGAGGTAATAGGGGTTGGAATGGCTGCCTGGTGAGATGGTGGGTTCTACCTGATATGAGGTGTGGGGAAGTGTGATCAGGAAGGTGTCAGATGAGCATGTACTGGATTCCTGTGAAGAGGATTTCTGCTTCAGGAAACCATTTACTGATTTATTTCTGGAGTCTTGTAAAAGCCCACTATCCTTCAACTTGTATTACACAAATTCAAAAAAAGTAGATCGATGAAGGTTGATAAAACTGGAATAAGGTGGAACCGGAAGTGCTGCGGCAAAATCTAATCCAGGGTCTTGTCTGCTGATCTGTTGAATCAGAACAAAATGTAAGAGTACTGTTAAGATACAGATTTCCAAGCCTAACTCCTTCACATTCTAACCCCTGTAGCCTAGGAGGAATCTCGAAGAATTCATTTTGAAATCTATGTATTCACTAGAAGCTCAGGTTTAAAAATTGGCTGAATACCTGGGACACAGCAAGAAGGCCACAGCTGCTCACTGGCTCTCCCAGAGATGGATTGCAGGTGAAGTATGTGCATGAACAGGAAGCTGTGCCATGAAAGAGGAGAATGATATCAGGATAGGAGATATGAAGTGGGTAAACATTTGTGCCTCCAGTGGTTCTGCATCCATCCATAGGAGAAGAAAAGGCTTGCGAAGTCTAGGGGGTGTTTTCAAGAAACTAGTACTCTAAATGTGGATGCAGCATCCCAAAGCCTATACCTGCAGTAAGCTTCATGAAATTTCCCAAAGGATGAGCTTTCAAACTCATTTCTACCTGAATTACAGTTCTGATCCACCCTGGACATTTTTGGCTCAGTAATTGCTGCCCCATCTCTGGCACTGGGGGTGTAGTTGCTCTAATTCCTAGTGCAGGAGAGCCCTGATTGGGAGTTGCCAGACCTGTACCTTAGCCCACCTGCTGCTTTTTTAGCTTTGGGTGCTCAGAATGGAAGGTGCTTAACAGAACAGGCATTTTGGATATGTGATTCTGGAGCTAAGAAGATCTCTGTGTCACTCTGGTGAACTTGGACAATTACCTTAATGAATTACTTTATTAATGGTGGAGGGACCATATTGCTGCTGGATTTCATTTTATCCTCTTGTTCTTCTGATCAGAATCCCCCCTGGGATTTTCTTACTTACCTTCTTGTGACTTTGTCTTGTGACTTTGTGTGGTAAGTCTCTCACATAGATCTTTCAATAGCATGAGTCAGTAGAAAGGGAATTAATCCCACCTACCGTGGTCTCTAAATATTATTTTATATGTTTCATGTAGGCCTGGTGCTCTCACCTCCTGCTGTTAATCAAAAATTTTATTATTGTCTCAGTTAGCCAATATGTAAAGCACTCACTCTACCTTTCCCAGACACATATCATTGTCCCTAACCCAGAGCCTCTCACAAAGGCTGTGCTCAGTTGAATAATTTCATGATTTCAGTGCTGCACTGGTCACTTATAAAGGCTACATCTTCATTTCTCAGAAAAACGAACTGCAATTTATATACCCTGTCACTCTGTGGAACTAGTCTGTTAGAGCAACTCGAAGCTAAGTCCAAAAACTTGAGCACTGGATATGATAGAGATAAGTACACTGTTCAGACTTTTCCTAGAATCATAAATAAATCTCTTTATTAAAACTGAACTCTAATTTAGACAGAAGAGTAGATATTTATTTTTAATGCAATAGATGCCCCTAGTAGATTCTGTTACCTTTCTTTATTGATCTCTTCCTTTTTCCTTCATTAGCTCGACTGTAATTTTAGCTTATAATCAAAAAAGTACTTTCCAACACTTACTTTACGTTCAGACTTGGAGCTTCTTTGATGTCAAAGCCCCACCAACACCCCAAATGTTTATCCCTCAATGACTAGCAAAGACCAAACTGTTGATCTCGGTCACAGGCTGTCTATTCGCCTTTCCACTATTTGAGCTAATTATAGAGAATAAACTCTTTGCCCACTAACAAAAATAAATAAGCTTCACAGAGGTGTGATGGTGCTAAAAGTGTACAAAGTACCCCCTCCCTTAAGTCTCTTTTCCTCAAATCAGAAAACATACTATCTTACTTGACACTTTCCAGATTCCCTCCTCCTATCAGCTCTCTGAACCCGCTGGGGGCTGATGGCTTAATTTCCACAATAGCTGCATTTAATTAGTATCCCAGGGTAACTGGCTTCCCTTAGCAACAGAGGTAACAATGGCTTCAGCTCACAAATTACTTTAGCTACAGTTTTCTTCCACTGATTAAAAACATATTCAACAATACTCAAACACATATTTTAAACAGAAAAGTAATCTGATATCCACTCATCAACAAATATTTATTAAATTCCTTCTGTGTACAAATCACAAAACTGGTCTCTTGATATAGAGAGTTGAATCAACTATGTTTTTTTTTCTCTTGGGAAATCCAAAAAGGATTTGGAAAGAGACAATAGGAACTAAATTATGTCTACTACAAACTATTATTAAATGTGTAATTTGGTTTGAAGACCTTGAGAGTGTCTGAGAAAGGTCAAGTTCTTTGGGACTGGGGGAAATAAGTCTTGAACATAAAAGCCCAATTATGGAGACTAAGAGATTTTAACTAAAACCCTAACTTTCCCACTACCTGTGTGATCTCAGGCAAGTTACTTAAACTTTCTGAGCTTCAATTTCCTTTCCTGCAAATGGGGAAGAGTAAATCTCACTCAAAAAGGCTTATATAAGGGTTAGAAATTCCATAGATAAAGCACCTATTGTAGGTATTTCCTAGACAATAGTCCCTCATTTCATCATTGGTAATGCAATCTCAAAGGCTCAACAGGCTTCAGCTAGGTGAAAAGGAAGGGGATGGAATTTCCACTTGGAAGGAAGTACATCAAAATTCTCAGAACAACTGAGACAGGAAATTAGTAAGCTTACAATGAGAAGCTGAAAGTAAGTGGAGATGGAATTGGAAAAATACTTGAGATTTTGTCACAAGGACTCTAGGTTAAAATGTCAGAGTTGAAAGAGACCTTTAGAAATAATCTCGTGGTCCAATCTCTTTATTTGATTGATGACATTGCTTACCTTTTATTACTCCTAAGCTTTTTCATTATGAAGTAGAGTTTTCTTTTCAAATTAAAGTGTTAATTGTTTTAAATGTCCATAATGTTCCCTCTCAGCAGAGCTTTAGTATACAGCTAGCTGTTGGTATGAGGGCAACTATACCCTTAGAGATACTAACACAGACCCCTTGACCTGGTCTGGGCCATGAGCTAGCTGGAGAAAAGGGGGTGAAGAAGAGCTAATAACAGTTTGCTGCCTCTTCAGTTTCCTGAGAAACTCCAGGGTTGGATGCTACCCAAGGTCACCTTCACCCTCTATCTAAATCAAGAGAACATCTGATTGTCCCTAATTATTATATTATCATTAGTATCACTGTAAATGAGGAAAAATAATGACATTTGCACTCTATTTACATAGCACTACTTACCTTTTAAGGGACACTCATATCTGTTCACTCATTTTCTTCTAACACCAGACCTGGAGATAGTTAATCCATCCTGCCACCCCTCAACACACATCCATCTAAGTTCTACAGATGAAGAAACTGAGGCTCAGCAAGCTGAAAGGACTTTCTCCAGAACACATAGAGAGTTAATGACTAGAACTCAGGTCTTCTAACTTCTTACCCAGGGCCAGTATCTATAATTAGGAGTAGGGGTATATAGGAGAAAGTGACAAGGGATAGATAATCTATGAAACATTCAAACTCCTGTCTCTAGGAAGCCTTGTTCTTCATTGTGCTTCCCTCAATGTCTCTTGGATTTTACACATTCTTACCAGCAGCTTTCCTACTCCTACAGATCACGAACACTCATCCAAAAAGCCTGGGGCTGGCCACAGTGCTTGAGCTCTTTTCCCATATCTAACCGTTCCACAGCATATAACAAATCCTTGACAAATTTCCAATAAGAAAAAAAATAGCAGAAACCAAATGTTCTCTGCCTGTGACTTATTGTGGACAAGCACATGCTTGATTCAAAAGGTGTACCATAGAACAGTCATGACACTCAACTCCTTCCCCAAGTCTAGCTGGTGTTTCTTTTCCACATAATTAGTTAAGAGGATCCTATTAGGATATTTTTTTTAACTGAACAAAGACAAACATCATTATTATAATTCAGTAAATTTAAAGAAGGAACCGCACTGATACATGTTTTGTATATTTTGCTTTTTTGTTTGCTTCATACTGAGCATACTAATATCAGATCACTATATTTTTCTGGTACTCCCTCCTATTTATGGGAATAGAAAGCTCATTAGCTTTTAAAGAGAAATTAAATGCCAAGCAAAATTCACCTTATAGAAAAGCATCAGTGGACGAGATTTTTCAAATATATATATTTGAAATATATATATATTTTATATTTTATATATATATATAAAATATCTGGGTATCTACAAATACATTAACATTTATTGAATCCCTATAAAGTGCTACACACTTTGCCTGGATATCACATTTATTTAATTCTTAATCTCCATGAAATAGGAAATATTATGCCTATTTTATAGAATAGGTAACCGAGGTTCAACAATATTAAGCCAGTTAATACACATTTCCAGTAAAGAGCTACTAAGAGTCAGATATGAGAATTTAATCCAGGTCTTCTAATTCCACAGCTAATGCTTTTCTTAATATAACCCAGCAACAAGCATAGGAGATTGTTCCAAAAGTAAAGTTAATTTTTAGGAAATAACTAGGTAAGAAAATAATTATGAATTAGAGAACATCCAAATTTCAGATCCAAATCACCTGACCGCTTAAAAATTAAAAGACTTAATGACAAAGAATTCCATTTAAACCTATTATCTGAAGTGATTAATAAGAATGGCATTTTCTCACCTACTCCAAATGATAAAATCAATTTGGGAACTTTCCCAATAATTTGAATCCAAAACACTAATCTTAGGAGAAAACCTATATATCAAGATTCTTTATAGTATGACATAAATATAACAGAATCTTACTTTTCAATTTCTATTTAACTAATTTTTCTTTTAAAGCAGAGTTGGAAAGCCAAAAAGCCTTCAAATCCATTAAGCCCCTTGTATTTTATTTAAGAGGTTTCATTTTTCAAGCCAAAGCCCAGAAGACAAAATAAGCTCATTTAATTTGCACCCCAGAATTGTAATTGCTTCTTTCAAGCCAGTGTCTCAGTGCCTGTATTAAGGGCTTCCCACTGACCCGAAAGTGTTAGTTCATCAGTCCATACAACTTTCTTTTGTACATTTAAGCTACTCCTCATTTTCTTGTTGGTTAGAATTGCCTATAGAACAGAAAACACCCAGTAAAACTTATTTTTCAAATAAATAACAAATAGTTTTCAGATAAGTATATCCTGTGCAAATAATTAGGACATACTTACACTAAAAAATCATATTTAATCTGAAATTCAAATTTAACAAGATATCCTGTACTTTTATTATCTAAACCTGTCAACCTTTCTCTTGATTCATTATAATTTCCTCCAGGATTTTATCTTTTATATTTTTAAATGCAATATTTATGTTTCTGTGGTATGTGTGTTTATAAATGCCTCTCAAAATAAAGCTTCTGGAGCACACTCGCAATCTTGAGGTAATAGCTATCAATCCCTTTAATTAACAATGTGTGATCTCTCTCTCTCTCTCTCTCTCTCTATATATATATATATATATATATATATACACACACACACACACACACACACACACACACATGTATATATATATACATATATGTAATTTATATGTATCTATCATATATCTATAAATTGAGTGTAAGAGTAACCAGGAAAATTAAAAATAGAAAAGTGGCAGGAAACAGAGCGAGTGTTGAGAGGAACTCTCCTTACCATATATTAAAACATATTATAAATTTATACTGATTAAAACAATTTGGCTCTTGTATGAGTAGATAAATTAATGCCATAAGATAGAGATTGCCCAATTTCTTACCCCAAAATAAGTTCCAGAAGTATCAAGAAGTTAAGTGGAAGAGGCAATTGTAAAGGTACCATAAGAAATATGGAAAAATTCTAGGCAATCTTAACACAGAAAAGACCTCTCTAAGGAAGGTGCAAAACCCAGAAAACAAAAAAGTTGATAAATGTAATCAGATATAAAATTTTTAATATTATTTTTCTTTCTAAGAACTTTCCATTATAAAACTAGTATCTATATATATTTTTTAATTTTCCATCATCACTTATCCTCCCTATACCCTCTTCCTTCCATCCCTCCCTCCACAATCACCACACTGTTGTCCGTATCCAATAATTCATTCTCTTATATTTCTTTTTTTGCTCAATCCCTCTACCCCTCAGACACCCCCCAAGAGCTGTCAACCTGCTCTTTATCTATGAGTCTGTCTCTGTTTTGCTTGTTAGTTCAGTTTGTTCATTATATTCCAAATTTGATTGAATCATATGGTACTTGACTTTCTCTGACTGACTTATTTCACTTAGCATAGTGTTCTCCATGTCAATCCATGCTGTTGCAAAGGGTAAAATTTACTTCTTTTTATGACCAAGGAGTATTCTATTGTGTAAATGTACCATTTTTTTCAATTACAGTTGTATATAATATTATATTAGTTACAAAATATTTTACAACAAATTTTTAATTTTTTTCATAAAAATATAACAAACACCATTGAAAACTAATTTAGAAAAATATCTTCAACACATCTGACCCACAGTGGACAATTATTTAATATGTAAACATCTCTTACAAATCAGTAGGTAGAAGAACAAAACCATAAATAGAAAAATGAATAAATGCCATAAGCAGTTCAGTAAAAAACAACTACACAGCCCTAACCATCATGGTTCAGTTGGTTTGGCATTGTTCTGCAATGTGAAGGGTTGCCAGTTTGATTCCCATTTTTGGCACATGCCTAGGTTGTGGGTTCAGTCCCTGGACAGGGCGCATACAAGAAGCAACAGATCAATGTTTCTCTCTAACATCGATGCTTCTCTTCACCCCTTCTCCTCTCTCTAAAAATGAAAAATAGATTGAACTTCCAGTCAAGATGGAGGCATAAGTAAACATGGCTCACTTTCTCACACAACTGCAGAAAAAAATATAAGTAGACTAGAAAATTACCATCACTCAAAACCATCAGAAATCAAGTTTAATGGAAGCCCAAAAACTGTGGAAATTAAAAAAAAATCCATCCAGACTGGTAGGAGGGGCACAGACATAGAACCAGCTGACCCCACACCCACATGTGGTAGACAAAAACTGGGAGGGATACCTCAACAGTGAGGCTTCCCAACTCCATAACAGACCACCCAGCCCAGGGCTACAATGCCAGGAAGATAAGTGTCCATAACTTCTGGCTATAAAAATCAATGAGGGTTGAAGCAGGGGACGAAACCGTGGGATTCTCAGCAGTCTGCCCTTAAAGAACCCATCACAGACATAAGACTTATACAGACTCACTCCATTTGGGCTCCAGCATGTGGGCAGCAGCTGGAATGGCATCAGTGGCATACAGGGGAAAATTAAAGTGTCTGGCATCACGGCTAATGCTATGGTACAGCTTCCTCTCAGACAAAACTTCAAAAGTCAGGCAGCGGCATTCTCCTCTTTATGAACCATCCCCAACACAAACAGGTGACACCATATCAGAGACTCTATTGTGTTGGTTCACATGGATTGTCCCACCCAGGTGATTACCTCAGGCTCTGCCTCTGGGAACTTACTGGTGCATTTTTCTACAATAGGCCACACTACTAAGACAGGGAGTCAAAGCAGCTCTACCTAATACATAAAAAAACAAACACAGGGAGGCTGCCAAAATGAAGAGACAAAGAAATATGGCCCAAATGAAAGAGCAGAATAAAACTCCAGAAAAAGAACTAAACAAAATAAAGATAAGCAATCTAACAGATGTCAACTTCAAAACACTGGTTATTAGGGTGCTCAAGGAACTCACTGGGTTCCTTGAGCATCCTAATAACCAGCATAAAAATGGTCCAGGCAGAAATGTAGATTATACTAAGTAAAATAAAGAAAAATTTACAGGGAACCAACAGTAGAGTGGATGAAGCTGAAAATCAAAAAAAAAGACTTGAAACATAAGAAAGAAAAAGAACATTCAATCAGAGAAGCAAGAAGAAAAAATAATCCATAAAAAAAAAAACAAGGATAGGCTAAGGAGTTTCTGGGACAACTTCAATCATACCTACATTTGAATTATAGGGGTGCTGGAAGGAGAAGAGAAAAAGCAAGAAATTGAAAGCTTATTTGAAAAAAAATAATGAAAGAAATCCCCTAATTTGGTAAAGGAAATGGACATACAAGTCCAAGAAGCACAGAGAGTCCCAAACAAGATGGGCAAAAAGAGGACCACATAAAAACACATCAAAATTAAAATGTCAGAGGTTCAAAATAAAGAGAGAATATTAAAATCAGCAAGAAAAAAGCAGATAATTACCTACAAAGAAGTCCCCATAAGACTGTCAGCTGATTTCTCAAAAGGAACCTTGTGAGATAGAAGGGACTGGCAAGAAGTATTCAAAGTGATGAAAAGCAAGGACCTACAACCTAGATTACTCTATCTAACAAAGCTATTATCTAGAATTGAAGGGCAGATAAAGTGCTTCACAGACAAGGTAAAGCTAAAGGAGTTCAACATCACAAGCCACTATCATATGAAATATTAAAGAGACTTATTTAAGAAAAAGGAGATTAAAACAATGAACGTTAAAGTGGCAAGAAGTTCACAACTATTACAATTGAATCTAAAAAACAAACTAAGCAAACAGGCAGAACAGAAATAGAATCATAAATATAGAGATCATTTGGAGGGTTATCATTTGGAAGGAGAAAGGGGGAGAACAGGGGAAAAGGTATAGACATTAAGAAGTATGAATTGGTAGGTACAGAAATGACAGGGGAATGTTAAGCACTGTATAGGAAATGGAGTAGCCAAAGAACTTGTATGCATGACCTATGGCCATGTACTAAGGGGAGAGGATTACAGGAGGGAATGTGGGGTATTGGGTGGAAGGGGGCAAAGGAAGAAAAATTAGGACAAGTGTAATAGCATAATCAATAAAATATATTTAAAATAAATAAATATTAAAAATTTATTCAACTAAATAATAAATTATCCCTTAAAAATATTTACACAAGAATGAAAACATATACATATATCAGGATATTCATTGCAATGTTGTTTGTGCCAATGAATAATTGGCATGGAGCTAAAAGTCCATTATTAGAGGATGGGATAAATAAATTAGTGTATAGTCATATAATGAAATAATATTTAGTCAAAGAAGTAAAAGTGATTTACATGTGCTAAAATATAATGATTTTGAAGTTTAATCTGTTGCGATTAAAGTAAAAGTAAGACTCACAATGGTGAATATGTTGTCCAGTCTTTTTTTGATAAAGAAATATGCATTTACTTATATTTGTATTTGCAGAGGCAGATTGGCTTTCATTGTTACACCCTTTTGTATTCCTCGAAATTTTTTTGTATGAAGTGCATGTATTACTTTTTCAATAAAAAAACCTAATCTGTAAAAGATAAATATTTGGGGTCTTTTTTAAAGCTTTCTTATCTCATCTCTCATTTCTTCTCTTGTTCTTATCTCAAGGTCTATTTCCCAGTTATCACTGTTGTGCCAGTGGGGCCCTGCATGGAACTGATGATAATCAGTGTCTTCCTCCCTCTCATAACACAGTCCAGCAATCAGCAATTCAATTTCCTTGTACCAGAAAGGACCTCATTTAATGTTAGCAACCAGGAATATAAGTTTCCCCAAACTCAGAAGTTTCAAGGAGCAAATGTATTTCTCAAACCATGAAGTTTAGGACATACTGCATTTCTCTAGATGGTAGCAGGATATTACAGCCTATTCTTGCATTCTTTACTGACTTTCTAGCAGATGCTACTCTCTTCAGTACCTTTATCCATGTTGTTATCCTTTCGTGGAATGCCCTCCTTTGTCTTGTTGGTGCTACAAATATTACCCTTCCCTTAAGATTCAAGTCCCATATTTTCCTCCACATTGACTCTCATGATTACTTCTGCCCTGCTTAGAATACTGTTCTCTTTTCCCTGACTTTGTGTCTTACTTTCATAAAAAGATAATAGACATTCCAAATTATACTTTCTTAAACTTTTTTCTTAAATGTTAACATGTAAGAATTAATTATGCTACCTAAATAGCAGCCATTTTAGAGTCAAAGGGAACAGGGTTCAAAGTTTTTTTTCCAACTTTTACAGACCTTTAGGCAAATTACTTAAACTTTATGTGTGAAAATTTCTCCATTTTTAAACCATGGATAATAGTATCTACCATAAAGAGATATCATTGGTATTAAATTTAAGTGTCTTGCACAAATCTGGTACATAAATGATGGTCATTTACTTTTAGCCTAGGAGAAAACTCTTCTTTGACCTAAGTTCTTTACTATTACTGAGAAAAGACCAACAAACTTGAAGTCAATAGACCCCAGAATAAAATTCAAAGTATATATTGTGGATTTCTTTCTTTACTTTCCGCATTTTTTTTTGTTTTCTTATCTTATTTCTTCTTCCTTTATTACCTCAAGGTTTATTTGTGTTCTGACTCTAGAATTCATCATTTGTGTGGCCTTGGGCTAGTTACTAAATTTTTTAAAACCTCAGTCTTTCCATACTAGAGCAGTGTTGATAATGTTGTCCTTATAGGATTGTTGGGAAATTTAAATAAGATTATGTATGTGAATGTCTACAGTGTAAAGTGGTAAAGTGCTATAACAATTTGAAGTGCTCTTATTAAATGTTCACATAGAGTAAGATTTTAAAGTGAACAAAAGCCTTTAGATTCCCAATAAATTATTTTGCTGCCCAGATTGATGTATCATTTTAGCTGGTTTAGAAGCCATATTTCCGGCTATCATCCATCTATACTTTGACCACAGCCTCTTCTTGGCTGACTGTGCATATAAAATTAGTTATCCTTCCTAGCACAAACCACTTTCCCTCAGACAAAATCCCTTCTTCCCTAGGGCAGATATCCTCCCACCAAGTGCCTTCAATTGACATACCCAGTCTCTTGAATCTGCCTCATTCTTTCTTCCTCATTTTCTTGTCTTAAGGATGTTGAAACATTTTTTTAAATGTATTCATTTATTCACTAACTCAGTCCCCAATATGTATTAATATTAAGAGCTTACTAAGTGCTGTATCTTGTGGCTAAATTTTGGGGATAAGAGGTAAATAAGGCACATACCCAGCTCAATGACTTCACAGTTGAGTGGGGAGAAATATATAAATAAATTTTATAATCCAGTTTTATACTAAGTAACAATATTTTCTACCAGCTACTGAGACGGCAAGTTCAGAAAAACTTCCTGGAGGAGGAGGCATATATTTTAGAGTTCAGAATATTGTAGAATGGCATAGTAAAGTTTTACTAACTGTAATATGATATATCATTAATGTAATTTCTAAAAGTTTTTTAAAGTTTATAAAAAAATCTAAAATTTAAAAGAAAAGAAAAGAAGGATACATTCAATGCACAGAGTACAGTGCATAAAAGATACAAAGTTATAAAATAATGTTGCTTATCTAGAGAATATATTTATAGGATTATGAAAAATGACATGAAGAGTGTTAGGAGATGAATTCCAAGCCAGATCATAGAAGTTACTATGACAATGTAAAGGGGCTTAAGTGGAGAAGACCACAGAGTGTAGAGTTTCAAATACAGTAGAGGCATAATTAGTCTATAGCAGTGATTGTCAACCAGCATGGTGCATCTGAATCATCTGGGGATCTTTAAAGACTTGAACAATGTTTCGTTATTTTTTAGTGTTCGGCATATAACTGCAATAAGTACTCAATATATATATACACGCATACTTATACATTATATATATTTCTGACTTCTTCAACTTAGGTTGCTAAAACAAGGTACCATAACCTAGGTAGTATAAACAATAAAAAATTCTCACAGTTCTTGAGTCTGAGAGGTTGAAGATCAGAGTGACAGCATGGCCAGGTTCTAATGAGAGACCTCATCCTGATTTGCAGTTGGTTATGTTCTCATTGTATATTCACATAGTGAAACGCAGACAGGAACAGAGCAAGCTCTCCTGTCCCTTTTCATAAGGCTACTAATCACATCAATGATAACTTTACCCCCATGACCTAATCACCCCCAAAGACCCTCTCAAATGCCATCACTTTGGGGTTTAGGATATCAATATATGACTTTTAGGGGGACACAACATGGAGTTGATTATATATATATTTATATATATATAATGAGAGTGAGAGGAAGAGAGAAAGCAAATGTGGCAAAATGTTAGGAAAGAGTGACTCTAGGTGAAGAGTATATGAGCATTTATTGATCTAATAGATTTGAAATGTTTTATCATAAACAGTTGGTAATGCCAATGAGTTGTATACATTAAAATGGCTAAAATGCTAAAATCTGTTATGTGTGCTTTCCCACAATAAAAAAAAATCAAAGAAAATATATACAGGTGACATGGATGAGGGAAAAGAAAAATGGTCAAATGGGCAGATGACTCAAAGCTGCATATGAGAAGAGAGGAGTACATGACTGGGGGCTAAAAAGGTAGATAACAGAATCATGACACTAATAATTATCAAGAGAATTGAACAATGAGTGGAAATTGATAATTTCATAGTTTTTTTTCAAGATTCAGGAAATCAACTAAACAAACACAGGATAATTTCTCATGGCAGCAGCTGATGTGACAGTGCCCTAGGATTTTTCACTTGCTCATGGGCTGATGTGAGGCAAGGATGTGACATGGTTGCTAAATAAAATCATTCAAGTTGAGCTACCAAGAACAGAATATGAATGTTCAAAAAAAAAACCCAAAAAACAGAGACTCAAGTCTACCAGTTTTTTATATAGGTCAAGCCACACCTGGAATATTGTGTAAACTGAGAGAAACATGTCTTCAACAGAGCCACCAAGATTAAGTAGTCATTATAGCTGAGACACAGGTGAGTGTATTCAGTGTAATCAGTGGTCCTCCTGAGAAAATTTGCCTAGAAAATGTGAAGCAGGTGGGTAGATAAATAATTTGTGTTGGTTATTCAGAAACCAGGAGGCTGAGTCAGGGGATGAATAATCCATAGGGTTCTCAAGAATTAGATCCAAAGGGTTAACAATGCAAAATTCCAAGAGCCTGGGCAGCAGCTGAGGGGCAGGCCCACTGCAGCTGCTGCTCAATGTTTTGCTTCATAGCCTCTTTTTGTCACTGTCTGCCAAAGCCAGAGTAAAGCTTTAATTTAGAGATTAAAGGACACAGCAAGGGCATGAGAACTCCCTTCAAAATGTATATAATGGGGGGAATATTATTACTATGCCTGGTTTACAGATAAGGAAACTAAGGCTCAGAAAACCTAGGAAACAGGCCAGAAGTCATATTGCAATGGAATGGCAGAAATGGAATTCAAACTCAAGTTATCATTTATTCATGAGTTTATGTAATATGCGTTGAGATGTACTTACAGCAAACACTGGGACTGCAAAGGTGAAAAATACATAGTTCTTGCCCACAACATGCTTATAAATACCTTAAAACAATGCAATCAGGAATAAAACAGAGGATTTCACATTATGTTTTCATTTCATGTGCTGGAAAACTGTAGCTTAAGAACATGCTGGAGTGTAGGGCACATGGAAGGAACGATGGAAGTATATCTGGAAAATTGATCTGCTCCCAGACTGTGTTAACCTGAAGTTACTATGCCAAATTGAATGGACTTTATACAATATATGGTGGAGACTTATAAACATTTCCAAAGCAGAGGATTTATCTTGCTATTCATTTACCAAGATAACTCTAGGAGCAGGTTGAGGATGGACTGAGAAGTGCTGGGAAGAAAGATAATTAAAGCTGCATTACAATAGACCATATAAGAGAAGATGAAAGCCAGAACTAAGGCAATAATAGTAGAAACATGCAAAGATGGGGTTACACAGATGTGAGAGCTCTTTGTAAGCCTGAATCAGTAAGACTTTATGACTGATCAGATATAGGGAGTAAACACAAGAAAACCAATGATGCTTCTGAATTGTAAAGCATTAGGCAATGAATGAAAATGGGGGATAAAGGGAGAAGACTAGATCAAGGGAAGTAAAATATAATTGGTTTGGTATACACTGGTCTTAAGGTGATTCTATGATATCCAAGAAAGAAATTCTAATAAGCAGCTAGAAACAGGACTAAAGTTGAAGAGAAACATTTGGGTTAAAGAAGGCATATGTAGCCCATGGCCTGCAGGCTGCATGCAACCCAGGATGGCTATAAATGTGACCCAACACAAAATCATAACTGTACTTAAAACATGAGAATTTTCTGTGATTATGTGTCATAATGTCACATAAAATAAACATATATATGTTCTCGCTATTTGTATGTACACTCTCACTATTTGTACACATGCATGGCTTCAGTTTTACAGAAGTGTACAGCTTCCAGTCTGTTATCTTCTAAGCCCAGACAGTAGAATTTACACTGTCAGACATTACATGTGCTCATGGTGACTTAGCATGGCAGCAATTATCAATAATATTTCAACCTACCATTGCAACTTTAGGCGTTTAATGTTACCTAGAAGTTAGGTAAGCATTCTCATTTGAATTAAAGGTACTTCCACATCTCGCTGGTGCCTCACACACGGCCTACCATGCAGGGTCCTCTGTCCCACCCTGCACCAGCAGCCAACAGAGCTGTGGAAGGGCCCAAACCTTGCTTTATATTTACCTGTCAAATAATTTTCATAGTAAAAGTAAATAAAGTCCCCTATCTATTATTATTTTTTAATCCTAGCATAGCTTCTACAATGCCTCAAAAGAAAAATGAACCCAAAAAAGAAAAATTACAGATGAAAGAAGATTGTTCAATGAAAAGTGGACAGATGACCACTTTTTTGCCAAGGCAAATAGTAAGGAACTCTGCTTAATTTGTAGGGAATTTGTGCAAGTTTTCAAAGACTATAATTTGAAAAGGCATCATATGAAAAAACATGCTACCAAATTCAATGCATATAAAGGATTGTATCATAAGGACAAAATAGAGGAACTGAAAAAATATCTGTCTTCTCAACAAAAATTTTTTTCAAAAAGTTACAATTCAGGCAGATTCCATTGTAAAAGCTCCTTATGTGGTAGCATATTTAAGAGCACAAAAATCAAAACAATTTACTGATGGTGAGTTTATTAAGCAATGTTTACAAAGCATGGAAGATATAATTTGCTCTGAAAATAAAGGGAGATATTTCTAAAATCAGTTTGTCTCACCAGACTATAGCCAGGCAAATTGAAGAAACTGGAAAATCTATCAAAAGAAGTTTGGGGAGTAAAGCTGCTAATTTTGAATTTCATGCTTCGGTGATGGATGATAATACTGATGCTACAGATATAGCTCACCTTCCATTTTTATTAGAGGTTTTGATGGTGAATATAATGTCACTGAATAAATGGCTTCTTTAGTGCCATTAAAAGAGACGACTGAATCAAAAGTTTTATAGAAAGCAGAAAAATATGTTAAAGGGATTTTCTTTGTCCATTGTCAACATATCTGGTATAATTACTGATGGTGTCCTGGCAATGATAAGTAAAAGAGAGGGACTTGTAAAATTAATGAAGATGATGCTGTTGCCACCCAAAACTCATGATTGACGAAGTATAGTTGCGTAGTATATCAAGAAAATTTATGCACAAAAGCTTTAAAAATGGATAATATCATGCAAATCATCATCAAGACTGTGAATTTCATAAGAGCTATGGGGTTGAATCATCGCTAATTCCAGGAATTCCATAAAAGTATTGATGCTGACTATGGTGACATCATTTACTTTTTGGAAGTAAAATAGCTAAGTTGAGGTCAAATGTTGAAAAGATTTTATGATTTGCGGCATGTTATCAAGTTGTTTACGGTATCAAAAAACAAATTTGTGCTAGAACTTGATGATGAAAACCAGCTACAGATTTAGCATTTTTAGTGGATTTAACTGCTAATTTAAATTAGTCAAACATGTGTCTTCAAGGTGAAAACCAACTTATCAATACCATGTTTCAAACCATAACAGCATTCCAAATGAAACTGAAATTGTGGCAAGCTCACATTAAGGCCAACAATTTTATGCATTTCAACACATTGGTTAAACACAGCCCTGTGAACAGTGAGAAATATGCAGCCTTGATTTTCTACTTGATACAAGAATTTGAAAACATTCTGGTGTATGGTGTAAGTTGGCTGTCTAGTTTCTTTTTTTAATTTTCTTTCTTCTTTTTTTGCATGTAACAGTCCAGTTCTCCCAACACCATTTATGGCAGAGACTATTTTTCTCCAGTGTACGCTCGTGTCCCCTTTGTTAAATGTTAATTGACCATAGAGACATAGGTTTATTTCTGGGCTCTCTATTCTGTTCCATTGATCTTTGTGCCTGTTCTCATGCCAGTACCATGCTGTTTTGATTACAGTAGCCTTGTAGTACAGTTTTATATCAGGCATTGTGATTACTTCAACTTATTCTTATTTCTCAAGATTGTTGTTTCTGTTTGGGATCTTTTTGGTTCTACATAAATTTTTGGAATATTTGTTCTAGATAAGTAAATCATTCCATTGGTATTTTAATAGGTATTGTATTGAATCTATAGGTTGCTTCGGGTAGTATGGACATTTTAATGATGTTAATTCTTCCAAGCCATGAACATGGTATATGCTTCCATATAGTTGTATCTTCTGCAATTTATTTCTTCAGTGTTCTATAGCTGTCTGAGTTTAGGTCTTTTACCTCCTTGGTTAAATTTATTCCTAGGAACTTTATTTTTCTTGTTGCTATAGAAAATGTGTATTTCCTAGATTCTGTTTCTGATATTTCATTGTTTGTGCACAAAGATACCATCGATTTCTGAATATTGACTCTGTACCTTGCTACTTCACCAGATTCACTTGTTAGGTCAAGTAGTTTTTTTGGTATAGAATATAGCACTTTCTATGTACACTATCATGTCATCCACAAACAATGACAGTTTTACTTCCTCCTTCCCAGTTTGGATGCCTTTTATTTCCTTTCCTTGTCTGATCGCTGTGGCTAGCATTTCCAATACTATTTGAATAGACATGGTGAAAGCAGACATTCTTGTCTTGCTCCTGATCTTAAGGAAAAAGCTTTTAGTTTTTGCCCATTGCATATGATTTTAACAGTAGGATCCTCATATATGGCCTTTATTATATTGAGGTATGCTCCCTCTATTCCCACTTTGTGGAGTGTTTTTATCATAAGTGGGGGCTAGATTTTATCAAATGCCTTTTCAGCATCTATTGATTTGATCATGTGGTGTTTGTCCATTTCATTTATGTGATATATTATGTTTACTGATTTGCGACTATTGTACCATCCTTGCATCCCTGGGATAAATGCCACTTCTTCATGGTGTATGATCTTTTTAATGTATTTATGGGTCTTGATTGCCAATGTTTTGTTGAGGATTTTAGCATTTATGTTCATCTGTGATAGTGTCCTGCAATTTTCTTTCTTTGTTGCATCTATACCTTGTTTTGGAATTAGGGTAATACTGAACTCATAAAAAGAATTTGGGATTATTCTTTCTTTTTGAATTATTTGGAATAGTTTGAGAAGGATAGGAGTTTTATTTGAATATTTGGTAAAGTTTGCCTGTGAAGCAATCCAGTCCAGGGCTTTGTGTTCAGGAGATTTTAATTACTGCTTTGATTTTGCTACTTGTTATTTCTCTATTCAGGCTTTCTGCTTCTTTTTTATTCAGTTTTGGAAGATTGTATGTATTAAAAATTCATCCATTTCATTCACGTTGTCTAATTTCTTGGCATAGAGTTGTTCATAGTAATTTCTTCAAAGTATTTTCTTACAATCCTTTGTATTTCTGTGGTATTGGTTCTTACTTTTCCTCTTTTGTTTCTGATTTTATTTATTTGGGTCCTCTCTTTTTTTCTTGAGGAGTCTAGTTAAAAGTTTGTCAATTTTGTTTATCTTTTCAAAGAACCAGCTCCTGGATTCATCAATCCATTGTTATTTTTTATTATCAACGTCATTAATTCTGCTCTGATCTTGATTATTTCCTTCCTTCTATTCACTCTGGGCTTTGTTTGTTGTTGTTCCTCTAGTTTTTTTTTTTTTTTTTTTTAGATTCAGGGTTAAGTTGTTTATTGGAGATTTTTCTATCTTCTTTAGGTAGACCTGTATTGCTATGATTTTGCATCTCAGGACTGCCTTTGTTGTGTCCCATAGGTTTTGGGTTGCTGTGTGTTTATTTTCATTTGTTTCTAGGCACTTTCTATTTCTTACTTGATCTCACTGTTAACCCATTCATTATTTAATAACATGTTATTCAGTCTCCATGTATTTGAATGCTTTTTAAAAATGTTTATTGCTTATATTACATTACCTTTCAGTCCCCTTGTACCCCCCTGCCCCCAACAATCACCAAACTATTAATGCCTAGGAATCCTTTTTTATTTTTTCTCAATCCTTCCACCCTCTATGTTATTCAGTCATCCTATGTCTGAATGTTTTTTAGTGTGTTCTTTTAGGTTAGTTTCTTTTTTCAAGCCATTATGATCTGAGAAGATGCTTAATATAATTTTAATTTTCTTGAATTTGTTGAGGCTTGTTTTGTGTCCTACCATGTGGTCTATCTTTGAAAATGATGCACGTGTATTTGAAAAGAATGTATATTTTGATTCTTTGGGGTGAAAATCTCTATGAATATCAATTAAGTGCATCTAGAGTGTCATTCAATGCCACAATATCCTTGTCGATTTTTTTGTTTTGACGATCTGTACATTGTTGATATTGGGATGTTAAAATCCCCTGTGATGACTGTATTGCTGTTGATCTCTTTCTTAAAATCCTCCAAGACTTTCCTTATGTATTTAGGTGCTCCTATGTTGGATGTATATATGTTTACAAGGGTTATATCCTCTTATTGGAAAACTCACTTAAGTATTATGTAGTGAACTTTGTTTCTTGTTATGGCTTTTGTTTTGAAGTCTATTTTCTCTGATATAAGTATTGTTACCCCAGTTTCTTTTTCATGTCCATTTGCTTGAATATTTTTTTTTCTATCCCTTCGCTTTCAGCCTGTGTAAATCTTTTGTTCTGAGATGGGCCTCTTGTAGACGGTATATACATGGGTAGTATTTTATTATCTATTCAGCTATCCTATCTCATTTTATTGGAGCATTTAATCCATTTACATTTAAGGTTCATATTGATAGGTATTTATTCATTGCCATTTTTCCCTTTGTGCCTGTGTTCCTCTGTCTCTCTTTTTCTTCATCTTCTTAAATAAGTCCTTTTAGCAACACTTGTAATTTAGTTTTGGTTGTTTTTCACTCATTCTTTAATGGGTTCACCCCTCTGCTGGTTGACTGAGAGTCATAACCTTCACCACCATTGTTGCCATTTTACAGGAGCTGCCAGAACAAAACAAAACAAAACATTCGAGCAAACAAAACACACACCAGCAGCAATATTCTCCAACCACTACTGTGATATCAACAACAAATTAGCTAAAATTTATAAGGATGCAAAGATAATAAGAATATTATATGAAAAGAAAAAATAATATGAGGTGACTAATGGAAAGAAAAGTTATTTTGAGAGGGTAGAGGGAGGAGAAACAATAAGAGTAGGGAATAGAAACAAGGCAAATAAAAGGAGAAAATAAAATTTACCATGTAAATAAAATAGGGAGGAAAGAGGGTAAACTGGAGTAAGACAAGGAAATGGTATGATATGAGGTTTGGAGAAAAAAATAGTGAAAAATAGGAACCAAACTACAGTTTAAAAAACCACCTCAGTGAAATCCCTGACACTGGAGCAAAGATTGGTAATGGTGGAATGAGAATAATTATAAGAAAGGGAAAAGAAAGAAAAAAGACTGTGAGATGTCTAAATGAAATACTAATTTTTGATAGGATAGCAGGAGGAGAAATGATAAGTTTAAGGGTTAGAAACCAGGTTAAGAAAGGGTGAAGATAAAATTTAAAATGAAAAAAAGACAGGACAGGAGGAAGGTGAAATGGAGTAGGACAGGGGAACAGCATAATGAGAGTCAAAAATAAAAAGAAGAAAACTTAAAAAACAGTGAACACCTAGGGATAGAATTAATGAAATGCAACAACCCCAATATCAATGACATTCAAGCCAATATTAATAAAGGTGGAATGACAATAAGGATATTATAAGAAAGGGAAAAAGAATGTGAGATGGCTAATGGGAGGAAAGATGGTTTAGAGAGGATGCAGGGAGGAGAAATACAGTGAGGAATAGAAACCGGTCATAGAAGGGGAAAAAATAAAATTTAAAACGAAAGGAAGACAGAGAAGGATGAAGGGAAAATGGAGTAAGAGAAGGGAAGAGTAAAATATGAGATTGGAATTGAAATTTAAATAAAAATAAAAAGTAATAATAAAATAATATATATATAATAAAAATAAAAAATAATAGGAACAAAATTGAAGACAAAGAAACAATGTTCAAAAGCTATGCAAGAGAAAAAATGATGCAAATAATAAATAAAACAACACGGAATTCATCTCAGCAGAGTCCAGTGTTTGTTGGTCCACTGTTTTCTCCTTCTAGATCCATCCCTGATGTCAGCTGGTGTCCCAGTCTAGCTTTAGGCAGACTATTCAAAGCTACAAGTGATCCACAGTCTGTGGCTGTCTTCGTCATGCTTGGCTAGTCCCCACTGTTCTATCCTGTTGGTTTTTTATCACACAAGGCCCAGGGGGTTTCATCTAACATCTTTCCAACAACACCACATGTACTACCTCCACCTACCTCCAGAGGGGTCCTCTGGTGCAATTAGGAGGGTGGAATCCCTGGATCACTCCCTGGAAGGCACTGTTCAGTCTTCAGGGAATATGCTGGGTTTGTTCTGAACCCTACACCACACATCTTGGTCTGTCCCAGATTATTTCTGCTAATGTATAGTTTCTGATGAATTAGCTGTCTGTTTCATGTATGGGACAAATCCATGTAAAAGGGTCAGCTCTTTCCTGCTTGATGTTGGTGGCAGTTCTGTATGAGAGATAAGGCTGAATGGGATCCTGGATACCTCTTGTGGTACCAGATTCTAATCTCTCTGCTCTGCTGTTTTCAATTGAATAGGGCCTGAGAAAGAGCCACTGTAGCATCTAATAAAAGCTCATGAAGGGCTCCTTTGGAGATTCTC